>LGRX02007671.1:0-15180 GCA_001247695.2 Cymbomonas tetramitiformis
TCGTTGAAGAGGTTCAGGGGATCGAGCACTCCCCCAGGGGAGTGCTCGAAAGGCCCTGAAGGAGTACCCACCTGCGTATCCAGCTCCTCCAATGCCCGCGGGGCTCGCGCAGACAACAGCCCTCTTGGTATGCTTGCTTCTGCCTGCTCCGTGTCCGTGTCCGACAATTCGTCCGGCTCCGACTGTGCAGCACGAGGGCCATGAACTGGACAAGGGCTCCTGCGTTTCCTGTCGGAGCCACCCTCCACTGCTGCCGCCGCTGCCTGCTGCGAGCGCGTTCGTCTCAAAGACTGCAGTGGGTCACAAACCTCAGGCACTCTCTGAGTGGAGCCGAACGCGGGGAGAGTCTCGGAGATGTTCCCCTCAGCGCCTGTCCTCCGCGCCTTCACCCTGGTGCCTGGCTCCGGTCCTTTACCCCAAACAGGGGTCTCAGTGCCCGCGGGGCTACCTCCCCGTCCACGCTTAGTCCCCCGAGGAATTGCCAATGCCATCTTTATCCCAGACAGGGTTTCCGCCCGGAGCTTCTTCGCCTTCTCCCTCTCCGCTGCTGCAGCCTTCTCTTTCTTCGCCTTCTCCCTCTCCGCTGCTGCAGCCTTCTCTTTCCTCGCCTTCTCCCTCTCCGCTGCTGCAGCCTTCTCCTTCTTCTCCTTCTCCCTCTCCGCTGCTGCAGCCTTCTCCTTCTTCTCCTTCTCCCTCTCCGCTGCTGCAGCCTTCTCCTTCTTCTCCTTCTCCTTCTTCTCCGCTTCTGCTGCTGCTGCTGCTGCTGCTGCAGTCACCGGCGGCTTCAACTCGCCGGTCAACGTCTCCGCATGCCCCTTCCCATATGCCTGCAAACTTTTCATCACCCGAATCACCCCCTCCTCCACCAGACCGTGCTTAAAGGAATTGTATGCCTCATCAAAAAAGCCTCCTTCCGCGTTGATGTTGTCGTAGTATACTACCTCCCAATCCCTGGCTTGTGTTAGCAAACTTAGCTTGCTGTTCAACGCCGTAGCGCGGAACAGCACCCTCCTCCGCGGAATCTTACTCCCCACTGGATCCGCCACAAGCCACGGCCCATATACCCAGCATGCCGTCCCTTGTTTTGCACCTTCCCTTGGCTTCACGATGGGGCCACCAATCCAGACCACCTCCTTGTGCTGTTCGTGGTACACAACCCTCCCAAAAGCCACCGTATCCCTCAGAAGCTCCCGCAACGCCAGGCACGCATCATACTCCTGTGGCTCCCCAAGCACCACACTCCTCCCCATATCCTCGTCAACCTCATTGATCGCGTTCCCGAAGTCGATCTCCCGCTCCAGGGCTGTCATTGCCTGGGAAGGCTCCGAGGTAGTGGCTCGCTCAATTCCTTGCGAGTCATAATGCTTTCTTCTGCAAGGGTCATGCCCAACCACAAACTCCCAGGGCGACCTAGTTACAGTGGCGGATCCAGTGACCGGAAAAGTGGTGTTTTCCGGAAAGAGGTCTTCCGCCGCTGTAATGTAGGTGTGCGCCGACGCACGAAAAGTTCCACCGTGCATCTCCACCGCGTTGTGGATTAGCCTGCCGTCAAAGATCACCACGCTCTTTGCCGGCAGGAAGCAGGTCACCGGCCGAAGGGTGTCCAGGGTGGCCCCATCCCCCAACTTATGCGACTGGGGGTACACCGTAAACGGGTACATGTCCGTTAGGACAAGCATGACAGACAGCGCACCATAGTCCCGATGCTTCTCCTGAACCAACGCCGCCGGGTAGGTGAGCAGGGCGGTTCGCGCCATGTCACCTTTCGGCACCTCCAGCTTCCCGAACGTGTCCCCCACCGCAGCCACGACGTCCTCAGCCACCTGCTCAAACCGTTTGTAAAACGGCGTGCCCTCCACCAGGTTCCCGATCCACCTCTTCGGGTCCTTCAGGGTGTCCAGCTCCCCATTGGCCTTCTTCTTGAACGCCCTGAAGTTGTTTCTGAACGCGGAGTTTGGAGCCAAATCCTTCTGGAACTCTGCAACCAGAGCCTTAGCGGATATCGTGTCCTGCAATTGACCGACACAATACCCACCCTCTGCAAGCCTATGCCTCCAGTGCTCGTCCAGCAGCACGCCTTTTGTGAAGTGAGGCTGCTCCTCCGCATTCTTTGCCCCCTCCGCAGCAGGCACCTTAGGAGCAGGCGTCTCTCCTGCATCTGTGCCCTCCTCTGTATCTGGCACCTCCCCAGCGGACTGATGCTTTGAAACTGGGGCCTCCACAGCAGGCACGTCCACGGCAGCAGGCGTCTCTGCAGCAGCCGTGCCCTGCTCTGCAACTGGCTGATCCTCAGCAGACTTGTGCTGAGGATCAGGGGCCTTCACAGCAGGCATGTCCTGTGAAACCGGGGCCTCCACAGCAGGCACGTCCACGGCAGCAGGCGTCTCTGCAGCAGCCGTGCCCTGCTCTGCAACTGGCTGATCCTCAGCAGACTTGTGCTGAGGATCAGGGGCCTCCACAGCAGGCATGTCCTGTGAAACCGGGGCCTTCACAGCAGGCGCGTGGAAGAGCGCGGGTCTTGACGGTGCTGCTGCGGACGGTGCTGTTGCGGTGGCAGCTGCAGGCGGTGCATCTGTGGTGGCAGCTGCAGGCGGTGCTGCTGCGGTGGCAGCCGCAGGCGGTGCTGCTGCGGTGGCAGCCGCAGGCGGTGCTGCTGCGGTGGCAGCTGCAGGCGGTGCTGCTGCGTCGGCATCGCCTGCCTCCTTCTTAGAAATTAGCGACAACTGATGCTTCTCCACCAGCCCGCCTCCTGGTTCTGCGCGAACAACGGCTGCGAACGTGGGCGCCTCCTGTAACGGAGCTTCGTCCATGTTTGCAGCAGCCTGCTGCTGCGCTGCCATTCCCTCAGCCTTCTCCGCGCTGGCAGCAGCAGCACCAGTATCCGCAGCAGCCTGCCCATCATCAGGGTTCGGCGAGGCCGTGCACGCCCATTTGACAGGAGGCTGTCCAACGCAGAGATGGCGCCCGCATGTTGAAGAGTGGCTGTCTCCGGATTTTCGGCAGTTCTTGTGGAACCCGCGCTTGCAGGTCGCGCAGGTAACAAGCACTGGGAAGTGATTCTCCGAACCCATTCCGCAAAAGAGGCAGAACAGGCGGGCCAGGATCCCGCAGCGCCCGCATTCCCTTGGAAACCTGACGGTGTGAGCTGGCGCGACGCGCACCCAACGTGGAAGGAGTCGGAGCACATGTCGCAGGTCGCCAACGCCAGCCTCGTTCGATCCAACGAGTCGTCGGGATGGGGGCACCCTTCCACATTGCAGGCGGGTACTCCTTCCCTCTCGGCGACACCTTCCACCAGTTTCCGCTCTGACTTCCGATCTGACTTGCGCCTTAAAGCGTTTGGCACGGCTGCCCCAACCGCTGCTGCATAGGTGAATCTGTTCTGCTTCATTATTAGAATATTAGCTCCCAATTTATACCAAAGTAACCGTCAATGCCTTCGTCCTCGATCCAAACGTCAATTGCGCAACGAAAACACGCGAAGAAAGTGCTATGGTCGCAGATAGCGTACAGTTCGCAGGTTGGCGTTACCGTTACAAGCACTCGAGCTCTCAGTGAGCAGATATCGCACTTTTGGTCCGACATGCTTACGGTTTTTAGGGGTCTCGTTCAGTTGTAAGATGTCGGGGGAGGGCTCTGATATACATTATCGCCCTCCCGATCATCCCATCTTTTGATCGTGTTGGCGAACCGACATGCCGATTCGAGCTTCCTGTGCGCAGGTATCGGACTTTTGGCCTGACATGCTTACGGTGTCGTGACGGAATTTCAATTAAATTATCTGATATGCATTATCGCCCTCCCGATCAGCTCATCACCTAATCGTGGGTGCGATACACGCGCCACGTGAAATATGACATGTCTGGGTGATAAATCATTACACGATCGAATCATGAATCGAAATTTATGAATCGCCCGCAGGATCGACGAATTCGTTGATCGTGGGTGCGATACACACGCCACGTGAAATATGACATGTCCGGGTGATAAATCATTACACGATCGAATCTTGAATCGAAATTTATGAATCGCCCGCACGATCGCCGCAGCAGTTGATCGTGGGTGCGATACACACGCTACGTCAAATTTGACATGTCCGGGTGATAAATCAAGAAATGGCGAATCGCCCCCACGATCGAACAGTCATTCCATCCTGGGGGCGATACTTACGCCACGGATACTTTTCGTGAAAGGACTATTCATATTCCTGATGCATGTGGGAGTCCGTGCAAAAGTTCAGACATGCAAATATGTTAATTGAAGGCGTGCTTTCGCCCGTAGACTCCTTACATGTTTGCCGCTTATGAGTGGCGTTTTTCGAAAAGGGATGCCTCCTCCTTCTTACCTTGTGGATGTATTGCCATGGCTCACGAGCCTCGGCGACATGGCGCGGAACTTGCCTTTGGAGTTTCCTATTGCACCAACGAATGTGGATCATGCAACAGAACTAGCGGGGCAGATCTCGGAGTTCGTCGATAAATGGAATGTGTTAACTGGGAATAAACCGAGCAGAGATCCTAGCGTGCTGCAGGCAGGTGGGGTTGGGAGGAATGCGAGGAATGCGCCCACACCTACCAGTACCGTTAAGAAAAGGCGCCTTGATCAGAATGCGCGAAGGAGGGAAGCTCGCTCTAGGAAGCGTTTAGACTTGGGCAAGGACGCGGTGGAGGTCTCTGCGCCTCAAGCACGGGTGAAATCGACGCTGGGTCCCTTAGGCGCCACAGCAGCCTCCGCAGGAGCCTCAGCGGTGGGTTGCCTGGTGCCGCATGGAAGTATACAACACTGGAACAACAAGCTCAAGGAGGTTTTCATGAACAAGCCGCATCTTATTGGTGGGGCGCTCTCGAACTTTGTGCGCACCTTACCCGCGGAAGAGATAGAAGCTGTGCGGCTAAGATTTCTGTCAGAGGAGGATCGCGTAGGAGGAACGATCGTGTCGAGCTTGCGGGCATCGTTCGCCGCTCTAGCTGGATATGGTTCCAGGCAGAACGCTGCCACGCGCATGGCGGGCGCAGCGATGGTATTTGGCAGAGACGTGGAGGGTGTTGAGGGTGCTGTTGCAAGCATCTTAGGGATAAATGTGAAGGTGGTGAAGGATGGACTCGTTGGGCACCGCAACTTCGTTGGGCACCGCAACATGCTGTTGGGAGCTGCCCTTGGGACAGCGCAACGGCTTAATGCCGGTCTTCTGGCAGGGTTGGTCCTGGAAAACCTGCACATGGCCAACCGTGCTATAAGCGCGGAGCTGACCCATAAGATCCAAGCCTTCTGGCTGAGTGCTGGGATCAGTCGGGTGTCCACGTGTAAACGGGACGTGATCCAGCTGCGGCATATTGATGGAAGCGTGGAGAAGGTGTCGAAGCAGTGGTTGGAAATGACACAGTTGGAGGTGTTCCGCAAGTTCAAGAAGAAGTTTCCAGCCGAAAAGATCGAACTCCGATCTTTTGAGACTCGGAAGCCGAGGCAAGTGCAACGACTCACCCGAAGGGACACCATTTCCTGCTGCTGCAGGTACCACGAGGATATGCGGTTGGTGGTGGAGGCGTATGCTCGTTTCCAGGAGGTGGGCCACTCCGGCTGCAAGTGCACGGACGCGTCGTGTTGCCCTCGCGTTGGAGGCCTTCGGGCACGGCTGTCTGCCCGTAAACCATTTCCTGCTTTCCCGGACTTCAAGTGTGGTCGAGTGGAGGTGGGACGGTCAACCTCCGGTTTCACGGCATCGCTGCTGTGTCCAAGACAGCGGTCGAACGGAGAGCACGAGGACCACCACGACATGCCCTGCTTGGAGGGTTCTTGCAAACGGTGCGGGGGGCTGCAAAACTGGTCGTTGTGTCCGGCGGCGGTTTCCAACACTGCCACGCTGGACTGGCACACCTACGAGAACGTTCATATCGGAGTGGACGAGGACGGGAAGAACAAGCATCGGGTGCAGTTCGTCCAAAAGACGACCACTGCTGGTGAGCTGCTTGCAAAACTGCAAGCTCTGCTCCTTGGCCACGCCCCAGGGGAGTCCCCAAATTGTGTGTGTTCGGGCACGTTTGTGCGGAAAGCGGCGGACGGGAGTTGGAGGTTGGAGAAGTTGGTCGGTGTGCCTGCTGCCCAACCGTGTCGGTTTTTGAAGCCGTATGCCTACCACTGTTTCATGGCCACGCACTCCATGACAATGTTCAACAAGTGCAAGGCGGGCTTGCCTTTGGGGCACTGCCTCATATTGTTTGACTTCAGCGAGAACCACGCTCTGAACATTCCCAGGGCGATTCAGTCGTTGCACTGGATAGTGAAGCAAGCAACGCTGCTGTGTTGTGTGTTATGGCGGCACGCGGTTGGTTCCGTGGATGGTCAGACTTCCACCGAGGCCAACCCAATAATAGTGAAGGACCTGATCTACCTCATTAGCGACACCTTGCCGCACTCCCACCGAGGTATCCAGCATATGAGGAAACTTATCGTCAGTGAGTACTTCGTGAAGAGAGGTATACCTCTCCCCAAATTCATGCATGAGTGGGCGGATGGTAGTGCGGCACAAAACAAATGCGCAACCGCATTTGCCGACGTGGTGGAGAGCGGGCGGGAAGAGTCGGCGGAGTGGCCCCGAGGGCTTGGCATCCCGACACAGCGCAACTTCTTTGAGACGTCACATGCACGAGGTGAGCAAGACGCGATGGGAGTAGCGGTGAAGCATGAGGCGAGCTTGGCGGTGATGTCCACAACCGACAAATGGCATTGTAAAATACTGGACGCCAAAAGCTTGTACGAGTTCTGCATGGAAAGGTTGCAAAAGCCGAAGGATAGCGCTCACGACAGAGGTGTTCAGTTCGGGCAAAGATTTTTCTTTCTGGTTGACGGCAAGGACGTGGACATCTCTGGACCTGGGTTTGACACGGTTGACCGGACTTTGGCGTTACACTCGGTGCGTGCAGGGGTGGGGTTGTTGGTGGGCTTGAAGCGGGACCGACAATGCTATTGCGATTATTGTTACGCGCAGTGCGCGAAGGCACAACCTGACACGGAGGGTTGCCTGTACCGGAGTCACGTGGACAGCTGGGAGCAGTTCACCTTGACGGAGGCAACCGAATCTGATGCCCGGCGCACCAGAACAAGAGTCGCGGAGGCCCGTGATGACGTGAGTGTGAAGGTTGCACGAGGAAACACTTTTGCAAGGCTGTCGGGGGGCGATCCTAATCACCCCTACTATTTGGTGAAGGCGTTGAGCGAGGTGAAGCAGGTGATCAACGCGGATGGGATGCGAGACGACTACTACTCGCCTGGTGGGGAGGGCGTAAATGCTACACCGGGGGAATTTGTCGTTGAAGGCCGATTTTATGAGTGGGCGGATGAGGAAAGCTGCGAGGAGTACTACATAGACACATCCAAGAAATGTCTGACATATTCGCATCATGTCGTGTGTGTGGAAGTGACAATGACCAGACGCAAATACCGCGGTAAGGAGTTTTATAGGTTGACCGATGCTGAGCACCAGCGCATTCTAGGGTTGTTGTGAAGAAGTATAACTATCACAGCAGGATAGATCACTAGAATCTTAGAACCCAAACAACACCATGCTGAATAGCATCTACTCTCGGCGTGTTGTGCATAACGCCCAACAGGGCCCACGCAAAATATGCCAACATAACAACGATTCTGTAATCGATTTGGGTAATTTTCAAATTGTGAGTCCCATCAGGAGTGTTTAAGTGATATGTGTAAACCCTCATTTCCACGATTGTGTGCACGCCGCACGCGCCGAGTGGCGTGGAACGCCAAAACAGGCCCGCGACAGGCCGAAACAGGCAAAAAAATCGTTTTCTGTTAATTTTTGGGCCCAAAAATATATTTTCCCCCAAAATTTCAAATTGGGAGTCCCATCAGGAGTGTTTAAGTGATATGTGAAAACCCTCATTTCCACGATTGTGTGCACGCCGCACGCGCCGAGTGGCGTGGAACGCCAAAACAGGCCCGCGACAGGCCGAAACAGGCAAAAAAATCGATTTCTGTTAAAATTTGGGCCAAAAAAATATTTTTTTCCAAAATTTCAAATTGCGATTCCCATCAGGAGTGCTTAGGTGATATGTGAAAACCCTCATTCCCACGAATATGTGCACTCCACACGCGCGGAGTGGCGTAGAACGCCAAAATAGGCCCGCGACAGGCCGAAACAGGCAAAAAAACCTATTTCTGTTGAAATTTGGGCCCAAAAAATTTTTTTTCCCCAAAATTTCAAATTGCGATTCCCATCAGGAGTGCTTAGGTGATATGTGAAAACCCTCATTTCCACGAATATGTGCACTCCACACGCGCGGAGTGGCGTAGAACGCCACAACAGGCCCGCGACAGGCCGAAACAGGCAAAAAAAATCTATTTCTGTTGAAATTTGGGCCCAAAAATTATTTTTTTCCAAAATTTCAAATTGCGATTCCCATCAGGAGTGCTTAGGTGATATGTGAAAACCCTCATTCCCACGAATATGAGCACTCCACACGCGCGGAGTGGCGTAGAACGCCAAAACAGGCCCGCGACAGGCCAAAACAGGCAAAAAAACGCGATTTTCGGCCGATTTGGGCCAAGAAAATATTTTTTTTCAAAATTTCAAATTGCGGTGACCATCAGGATTAATTACGTGATATGTGAAACCCCTCAATTCCACGAATCGCTGCACTCCTCACCCGCGTAATGGTGTAGAACGCCAAAACAAGCTAAAAACAACGGTTTTTTGGCGATTTCACCCTGAAAAAATATTTTTTTTGAAAAATATTTTTCGCAAAGTCCTAAGAATTCATGCGATTCCACTGCGACCGAAGTCCGATATAGCGATTCCATGGATATCATCGATTATGCATTTCGGCCATCTCACTCGTGCGACCGCTCAGTCCCGATGCCAATGCCGCGCCTTCCCCTTAGCGCACACCTGATTTTGGCAGTACGGGATGGTCGCACCGGTGTCGCGATGGAAGGCCACCTTCTTGGAGACGGTTTGAGACCAATTCCCCCCCTTGGGGAGGGGCGAGGCCGCGAAGCGGGTCTTGACGCGGCGGTCCGGCTTGTCCGCGCGAGGAGTAAATCCCCGCGGAGACGGTTCGGACTCGGCGGCGACGAGGAAGGCGGCCAATTGTCGTTGCAAGTCGAAGGAGGACCATCGCCCGTAAGTCCGCGATCTCACCCGTCGCGCCCGAATCACCGATGTCCCTCTCCATGAAGTGCGGGCCGTGGGAGTACCGGTGTGCGGATGCGGTGGCGGTGCCCGCCCGCACGTGCTCGCCGTAGCACTCACGCACCCATTGCTGAATAGTGAGGAGGTCGTGGGCGGCTCGTTGGTTGATAAGGTCTCACAAGCGAGCCTTAAGATATGATATGATAAGATAGCACGGATGTTATTGAACAGTGACAATTCGTGCAGGGTAAGAGCGGGTGATGAGTGCAGTGCTTCGTCCGAAGATACTGCTGTAGCACAACGCTACCTCATCTATACCGAATGCCTCGCATCTCATAGATGCCACCGCTATTGGGTTGTGAACCCAAGGCATTGGTTGAACAATTAGTATCGGCTGAACGAATAAGCCATATGATACTCGCATGCTTGTTCAGAACATGCTAAAAGCGAAGATGAGTTCTTCTCCGAACCATTCGGTTCTTCAAGATACCATCTTGCTTTGCCATCTCGAGTCCGACATACTGGCCTCTCGATGACATGCCTCATTCAAGTCTTACCTTGAATAAATGACAGATGGTATGACTGTACATGTCATAGTCGACCGTACTGACGACTGTCTGTCATTATAATATATGGCATGACTCGACATGACATGACATGACATGACATGACATGACATGGTATGACATGTCTGACAGGTACGTGACACGTATGACATGTATGACACATGTGTCATCGGTCATAACCCTGACAGATCTCCCCTCTTAAAAGAGTTGTGACCTCACAACGGGCATACCTTTGTATATGTCTTTGATGTCTTTGTTGTTGTTGCTTCTGCTGGTACCAGTCTTCTTACACCGATTTGAGGCGTCCCTCGTGGTGTTTTTAGGATATTGGGGGGAACTGAGTCCACTTTAAACCCTCACCTTAGGCATTTTGCCTTACAGTTCTTAGGATGTAGCCCCCTTTGAATTGCGTATCGTATTGCAGAGTGACGATTCAAGGTTCAATGAATTGCGTTTCGTGATTCAGATTGACGCTGGAACTGCGTATCGTGATTCAGAGTGACGATTCAAGGTATCCGAAGTTTACGGATTATTTGCGCTAGCCGTCGACGCCTTTGCGAACGATGATCGGACGATTTAACAATTTATAATCGAACGATTCTCGACCTTATATATACAACTGATCGACGAAAACCCTTAGGTACATGTTTCCACAGTTATATTATATATAGTGCACCCAACCCTTCCTCCCCTCCTGAAGCTACTTTGAAGGTTCACAGGCGGTCACGGGGAGCCCGATGTTTCCGGAGTTATTTCACCGGGGGCTTGTTTTAATGCAAACGGAGTGGCCCTGCTTAACGGAATTGGACTTATAATCCTTAACCGGTCTGCTCAACTCCTCAATTTTTTGGCCAGTACGCACGCTTTGACGAACATCTGTCGATTCAGAGTGGATTTGCCACGTACTAATGTGAAATTTAATTTAGTTATGTGTGTCAGGCATAACTTAGGATCACAACTCCGTCTACCTCAGTCGATGTCTCCGGTAGCTTCGGATGACTGGCCACAATATCAGAATGACAAACCACGGTATGGCAAAGGTAGCATTAGCAGTTTTTATTTATCCACAGATATGATATCTCGCATGTGTGCGTATCTGTGCAAGGGTATGATTTTGTACAAGGCTCACTACACCTTTAGCAAGGAAGGATCAATTTCCCGCTTCTATGCGACATAATGATAAAACATTAAGAGCAAGGTATATAGATGCTCGACATGTATTAGTATATATTACAAGAAGTAAGGGCATCAGGCTTAATATAATGTTTAGCCTTCATAGGCAGCTATCATGTCTGCTGCATTGGTCAGCTCTGTGGCTTTGACCCAGGTGTCATGCTCAGGGCCGTAGCCTGCATATCGCACTAAGTAGTACTTGACACCTCTAGTGATCTTATCTGAGAGTATGTGTGATATCTCAAACAGTGGTTGCCCTTCTTCGGTGATCATCTGTGGCAGAGGCAAAGGTGCTTGGATCGAGTCGTTATACAGCTCTATTCTGGATACAGGCTGTACCGGATGGATACGGATATCGAGATCTCCGAAATCTAACTCGTATGCACGTCCATGGCTTAGCACTTTGGATATGGTAAACGGCCCAATATATGGTTGCTTAAAGTGTCTGCCTGCCTCTGTCAAACCAGCCCATTGGATAAACTCGGTCCGTAAAAGAACTTTCTGCCCTACTGCATATTGCTTAGGCATGTGAGTCTTATTGAATCTGGCTTGGCTAATTTCTGCTGCTCGGGAAATGTTGTCTACCGCGTTGGCGTGTACAGCCGAGTACTGGTCAAAATGATCTCGAATAGCATTCTGTATTGGAACAGGAGCTTCTGGCGGAATAGTGATTGCCAGGTCATGAGGCGAAAGTGGTTGCGCCATCGAGTCGAGATAGAATGGTGAATAACCAGTAGATGCAGAAACTGTGTTGTTAATTGCAAACTCCACCAGAGGCAACTTGTCCTCCCACGAATTGGCTGAAGTATCATTGCAACAACACCTGTGGATGAAAAATACTATCTAATCAGTTTATAAACCAGAGGATGGTGAATATCGAATCAACAAATTGAAAAATACCTGAGGATGTCCTCAATGAAGGCATGGCTCCTCTCATTGCTTGCATTCGACTGTGGATGGTGTGAAGCCGTCATAGACAATCTCGTACCAGTAGATTTCCACAGTGTTTGCCAGAATGTAGAGGTGAATCTGGGGTCTCGATCTGAGATGATGTTCCTCGGAAGACCATGGAGCTTGAAGATATGCTGCATATATATCGAAGCAGTATGCTGAGCAGTCCAGGTCATGTGAAGGGAATGAGATGACAGCGATGAGAGAATTGGCACATTACCACAAATATACTGTCGTGCCCATTAGTGGTGATAGGCAGGTCAGTAATCCAGTCAAGAGATACATCAAGCCATTTTGTCTTAGGCACACAATATCGTATATGTGACTGACCGTAAGGTTTGTGTCGCCTAGCTTTCTGGCGTTGACAAACGGGGCACTCCCGAATGTACTGGATGGCTGCCGACGTCATTCCTGGCCAATAATATCGGCTACGCAATAGATGGAGCATGCGATTTTTGCCTACATGACCAGAAATAGTGGCTGAGTGGCACTCATGAAGGAGAATGTGGCGAAGCTGTGTGATCTCACCGTCATCTGTAGGGACCTTGGCAGTAGGTGGAATGTACAGCTGTCTGCCATATATGGTCTTGCGATAGATCAACCCCTGAATAAGCTCGAAGCTGCTGACTGACTGTGATGAAGTCGATGATGTCAGCTTAGCCAATATAGTCTGTGCAAATGTATCACGATCATACTGGGATATAATGATGTCGTGAAGCTGATGAGCTGATGAAGAAGATATAAGAGCAATGAATGTAGGATCTGTAGATGGTATGACTGGAACCTCGGTGATGTCTATGTGTTTCAGACAATCAGCGAGTTCAAAGAGTGTAGAGATACGAGTGAGTGCATCTGCAACCTTATTCTTCTCGCCAGAAATGTGCTCTATTCGGAAGTTGTACTCGGAGAGCTCATCCAACCACCTCGCCTGTTTGGGGCTTAGTGTGGATTTGGACTGGAAATAAACCAGTGGCTGATGATCTGAGCGTACAATAGTCTCAGGAGCTCCCAACAAGATGTGGCGAAAGAATCGGAAGCCCTCCACAATGGCAAATAGCTCGATCTCAGGAATAGGCCAACGTCTCTGTGTATCGGAGAGAGTGACGCTGTGATAGCCACATGGCTTCATACCTTTTCCTTGGTCCTGTAGTACCACTTGACCAACGTGTGTGCCTGATCCATCGACCTCCATAATAGATGGCAGTTTCTGATCTGGAAGCTGTAGTACTGGAGCATTGCAGATGGCACTTTTGAGGTTATCAAATGCCTTTGCTGCTCAGATTCCCAGACAAACTCTGCATTATCTTTAAGGAGACGATTGAGCGGCTCGGCAATCTTGGAGAACTTTGGTATGAATCTCCTAAATTGGCCGACCATGCCCAAGAATGACCGAAGGGATGACTTGCCATCTTTAGCCATACGGCGTAGAGGCTGCTTTCCAACGGTAGGACCATAAGACACTGGAGGCTGTATTGCCATGACTGCTCGGATTCGGTCTTCGATGATGGATAAGCCTGCTTCAGAGATGTGATGTCCGATAAAATCTATGGATCTGACGAACAAGTCCACCTTGGAAGGCCTGATGAAGAACTGGTGATCTCTGCAACGCTGGAGGAACTGTCGGACATGACTCACGTGGCTGTCAAAGTCCGGACTGTACACAATACACTACTACAAGTATTCTCTTAAGTTTGCTTAACTTTTCTTATCTTTTCGTATCTTTTTGCGTATAAACCCCCACAAGCCTCCATACGTATAAATTGTAGCGTTGCAATTAGCTATTGGCCGATGGAGTTATACGTTGGTGATATAAGTAAAACTTAAGAAAACTTAAGAAAAATGACACCCAATGACACTTAAGAAAAATGACCGATGACACCCACCCCACCCTATCACACTTAAGACAAATGACCGATGACACACACCCCACCCTATCACACTTAAGCAAAATGACCGATGACACACACCCCACCCTATGACACTTAAGAAAAATGACAGATGTCACATCCCCTACCCTATGACCAAGTGTAAACATACATACATACGTCGTAATGCGATTGGCTCAAACTAACAATGAACAACATATCCAAACTAATGTGCATGCAGCCTGCCACACGCACGATCACCTAACAAGCAACGGATAAGATTAGCAAGCTAAGCAACCATACAGTCTTCGAAAGCTGCTCCCTGTCCTCCATCCATCTCCTGCAAACAAGTCAAGCAAACAATTAGTAAGCGCACAATCATGTGACCCTCAAGCACCCCTCAAATCACTGCCCACGACAAAGCTGTCACGGTCAGTGATTGTGGGCCGTGTTGGGGGGGCATAAAGTGAGGCGTGTGACCCCCAAGCACCCCTCAAATCACTGCCCACGACACAGTTGTCATGGGCAGTGATCGTGGGCCGTGTTGGGGGGCATAAGGTGAGGCGTGTGACCCCCAAGCACCCCTTAGATCACTGCCCATGACATAGTTGTCATAGGCAGTGACTGTGGACCGTGTCGGGGGGCATAAGGTGAGGCGTGTGACCCCCAAGCACCCCTCAGATCACTGCCCATGACAAGCCGGACTAAGTTGTTACGGGCGGTGATTGTGGCCCGTGTGGGGGGGCATGAGGTGAGGCATGTGACCCCCAAGCACCCCTCAGATCACTGCCCATGTCATAGCTATCACTGGCGGTGATTGTGGGCCGTGTGGGGGAGCATAAGGTGAGGCATGCGACCCCCAAGCACTCCTCAAATCACTGCCCATGACACAACCGTCCCGGGCAGTGACTGTGGGCCGTGTCGGGGGGCATACAGTGAGGCGGGTGACCCCCATGCACCCCTCAGATCACTGCCCATAACATAGTTATCACAGGCGGTGATTGTGGGCCGTGTGGGGGAGCATAAGGTGAGGCGTGTGACCCCCAAGCAATCCTCAAATCACTGCCCATGACACAATTGTCACTGGCAGTGATTGTGGGCCGTGTTCGGGGGCATACGGTGAGGCGGGTGACCCCCAAGCACCCCTCAAATCACTGCCCACGGCACAGCTGTCACGGGCAGTGACTGTGGGCCGTGTTGGGGGGCATACGGTGAGACGTGTGACCCCCAAGCACTCCTCAAATCACTGCCCATGACACAAGTGTCACAGGCAGTGATTGTGGGCCGTGTGGGGGGGGGCATAAGGTGAGGCGTGTGACCCCCAAGCACCCCTCAGATCACTGCCCATAACATAGTTATCACAGGCGGTGATTGTGGGCCGTGTGGGGGAGCATAAGGTGAGGCGTGTGACCCCCAAGCACTCCTCAAATCACTGCCCATGACACAATTGTCACTGGCAGTGACTGTGGGCCGTGTT
>LGRX02007672.1:0-32547 GCA_001247695.2 Cymbomonas tetramitiformis
AAGAGGGAGGCTACGTGTGCCATGTCAGTGAAATGCCACGTCAGCAAATGACTTGCTCGAAGAGGGAGGCTGCGTGTGCCTTGTCAGTGAAAAGCCACGTCAGCAAATGACTCGCTCGAAGAGGGAAGTTGCGAGTGCCATGTTAGTGAAATGCCACGTCAGCAAATGACTTGCTCGAAGAGGGAGGCTGCGTGTGCCGTGTCCGTGAAATGCCACGTCAGCAAATGACTTGCTCGAAGAGGGAGGCTGCGTGTGCCTTGTCAGTGAAATGCCGGTAACGGGGCCCTGGGTTGCGAGAGAGTGTGGCCAGCGCTTTGCTGGGCGCTACCCTTTTGAGGCCTGCCACTCGTTCAATCAAGCCGCCAGCATCTACGCTCAGAGGATGCTACACAAGTTGTAGCCATCGGGTCATGGGCGCAGGCCCCAGCGCGCGCTGAAGGAGCCCTAGACGGGCGCTTACATCCACCAGGCCGCGGTAGCGCGGCTGCACGAGCTTCCCGGAGGCAACCTGCGCGGCAGCCGCCCGAAGCGGAGATGACCAAGAGCTGCAGCGGTCACACAGTGCACCAAGCAGGTTCGCTGTCGACAGTGAACAGAAGTGAAATGCATCCGCTGGATCGCCTATGGAAGAATTGTACTCGTTGGATCGGAAGCATCGCAGAAGCAGAAGAATTGCTTGCGTGGCGTGGAGTAAAGTGCTCCCTCGTGCGGAGGGAGGCGGGAAGCGCGCACCAGCCGGCCGTCAGCTTGCATTCTGACCTTCACCACATCTGCCATGGCTCATCCCGGACACCCAAAATCGCGTCGAGAACATCGCATCAGTCACAGCACCCGGCATTTGCCCGGTCACCCACATCAGACACCAGTTATGACAAAGGGCTGAAAGGGCTTTTGCACATGTTCAGACGGAGTTGCGACGGAAGCTCGCGACCTTGTGAAGGTGCTCCGCAAGGGCAATGCACTGTCAAGCATTCCTCCGCGCACCCGGAAGTGAGCTGTAAGCTGGATTCACGCGGTTACCTGCGGGAACTGCCACGAGCTGTCCGATTGCTCCTGCAATGATCCGCCCCTCCCCGACAACCAATTTTTCATGACAAATTGCATATTTAAGGATATCGGTTTCATAAATATTTCGGCGAAACAAGGGTGCAAGCCCACGCCTGCCCGTGAGCGCCTAGGCCTGGGGTTTTAGCGAATTTGTACATTGGTATAACATATACCCCAAGACTCACGGTATGCATCGTGTGCATCCTTCAGCAGTGTGCTTTGTTGAGAGTGGGGCGGTGTGGCGTGTGTTCGGGCATTGTGTGGTGTGGTGTGGCGTGGCGTGGTGGGGCCAAGGAGTGGGGTAAATCTGTGGTGGAATGGGGTGCTTATTGTGGGGGTACGGTGGGGAGGTACGTGGCCACAATATCCACACCACGCCATATGCCTCCTCGGACTCATGAGGGAGTCGGCTCCTAAAATATTTATCTACATATAGACTTATGTCACGCTTCCCACCATTCAGTCGCATCGGGATCCACCAGCCACGCACCCCAGCCTCGCAATCAAAATGCCGAAGCACTTACCCTAGTGGCGCAAAGACGCCAAGAAAGCCAAAGACAAGTGCGCGGACAACGACAAATGCATGCAACCCGGGCACCTGTACTCCAAGGAACTGTGTGCCTGCCACGGCTTTCCTGAAATAATCTGCGATTTAGGGCTATCCTGTAACAATCAGAGTATTATATATACACACACATCGTCCTGGTCAAGGTCTAGAGCGCTAGGCCCCAGGTGTATCGCTATCGCGATTTTGGCGGCTTTGAGTGTGCGAATGTAAACACGCACTTCAAATTTTAACTGAAGAATAATATGCATCTAGGCTACAGTATATATATATATATATATATATGATTTCATCCCCGCGGATACGTCAAGAAGCATGAACGTCCGCGCAGTTTTGGCTCCTGAGAGAATACAGCTGCGACCAAACGCCATCAAGCAGTCAAAATGCAGTCAGAGGACCTCCGCGTGCAGTCTCCGAGCAACGCTAGGGTTTCAGGGCAAGGCTGCGGGTAAGTGCCTGAGGTTGCCCCGACTGCGAGCTTTAGATGGAAGGGGAGCGTCCCTCCAGGCTCGCCGGGCAACAGCGCAAAAGCTGCGTTTCGAAACTGCGTTGTAACACACCCTTCTGCCAGCTTTAAATTTCGCGAGTCGCATTCTGCTTGTGTACGGCAGGGCTGGACGCAGAGCCGTCTCCGGGGCAGGGCTACGCAGAAAAGAAGCGCAAGACGGAGGCTAAGCGGCACCACCGAGCAGTCACAAAAACAGCACCGCACGGAAGGTGACGATCTCTGAGCAGAGCAACGCGATTCCACTCGCTTGGCGCCTATTGGCCAGAACATCTCGCAATCCGCGCGCCGTATTTGGGCGGGGTGGAGGATATGGGATACGGGTTGAAGGGTCGCCCGAGAGGAAGTCACGAGAACGCACTTGCTCGTAGCAGATGATCCGTGTGCCTAGAAGAGCGGACACGGAACAAATCATGCGAGTTAGAAAGCAGCAAGGATGCAAGAAGCATAAGGATGGCAAATCGAAAAAAATAACACGTGCAGCAGATTTTTGCAAGACTTAACAATCGCTTTTAAGCGTAAGTCGAATCACCTGTGTATGGTACGTGACGAAGGATGGCGGGGCTGACCCCTAACAGGCAAGAGTCACACCAGCATCCCTTCCAAAGACTCAGCACGCCAGCAGATTAAAAGGCATAAGCGACGCTTCGGTCACAACAAGTCGGAAGATTGAGACGGGATCACTTCGAGCTGGGTGGGAGGCTGTGAAGGAGAACGAACCTTTGTAGAAAGCGCTGAAACCTTCCGTGCGAAAGATGTGTGCGGCACTCGCGAGAAAGCCCCTCTGGTGAGCTGCAGCGTTTAGCTCTCCCTGCAATATAGAACAAGTGGGGGGGGGAATAAAGAGTGCACTGTCCAGCGTTTCGTTTGCGCTGCCAAGCAAATATCACACCGACGATGCCGGGGAGGCTTGAGAGCTCAGTTCGAGAAAGCAACTCTCGCAGGTGCGAGTTCAAGTCCAAGGGTAACTGGATTTTCGTACTTGGAGCTGCATCCTCGTTTTCGTCATATCGATCGGGAAAGTAGCAGCCTCTGCAGACATTCCAGACAAGGCGACCAGGAAGTACTTCGTCGCAAGGCTCTGTCCACAAGACCCAGGACATCAGTCCTTGGTGCATCGCTTGCGCTTGCAAGAGTAACTCGGCAACTGTGCGTATAACTGAACGAGACAACGCTTCGAGGAGGTGGCTAAACGTTTGACCTGGTATCGAGCGTGAAAGGCAGTATATCGACGTAAAAGAGGTCCATACCTCTGTAGTCCCGCTCATCTTTTCACGGTTGAAAAGCAGCTCAATACAGAAGTGTTCGTATCGACGCGACGAGTTGACCACGTGGTCGTAAGAGCTAAGCTAACCCAACTTGGGATATTGATGCATATGCTTCGCTTTCACCACAAGTCAGAGGTTAGAAGCGAGTGGAGTGAAGGCCAATCCTGTCAACCGAGAGTTCGGGAGGCACACGAAGCAGCAATCGATGACAAATATATAGCCTTGTTGGATTTTACTGCTAGATCTCGCTACTGAAGCCGGGTCTGTGCATCCAACCTCGGCGACGATCAAGTTGCAGAATTTAGCTCAAGCGGTAGCCTATTCGTTCAGTTCGAGGTTTTGGTATACAGTATCGGGGCTGTGTTGAGTTGTAAGTTCTGAAACAACGAACTTCACTCGCTAGTAGCTTCAATCAGATTCGAATCGCCGCCCTAAATTTTAAGGGTTCCCACCCTACGCTAGGCATCGCGGCCCTAGCATCGCGGCCCGAATTGCGTGCGGCTTGCCGCGACGCGAGCACGCGACGCGGTTACAGTTGATCCAAGGCACGGCGAGGTTAAGACCACATAATGTTACAAACCCTAAGCAATCCAAGGTCTATTTCAGTCCGTCGAAGCTCCGCCGGGAACAACACAAGAGAGACACCGGCACGTACACGACTACCGCGGATGAGTACATCCGGCAGATGGGGGGCTACTTACGATTGCCCCCTGAACTTTTTTTGTGCCCCCTGAAAAATTGCCCCCTGAACTTTTTTTTCAGGGGCTGAAAATATTTTTCAGGGCCTGAAAACCATTTTCAGGCCCTGAAAATGGTTTTCAGGCCCTGAAAATCACTTTCAGGGTCTAAACTTGTTTTATACTAGGCTAGTTATACACCTTAGAAAAACCTTCATGGATAATATAATTTTTACACCAATTTTCAGGGCCTGAAAATTTGGAATTCACACTCTTAAGATGCCCCTTGAACTTTATTTTCAGGGCCTGAAAATATTATTCACTTTTCGTGTTATATAAAGTTTAGAATTATATTCCCATGTCCTCATCTTGCCCCCTGAAAATGGTTTTCAGGGCCTGAAAATTTTACAGTGTTCAAGCCCTGAAAATTCACATAAGGCATTTTCTGGCCCTGATAACTCATTTTCAGGCCCTGAAAACCATTTTCAGGCCCTGAAAATGACTTTTCAGGCCCTGAAAACACTTTTCAGGCCCTGAAAATGACTTTTCAGACCCTGAAAACCCTTTTTAGGCCCTGAAAATGACTTTCCAAGCCCTGAAAACCATTTTCAGGCTCTGAGTACTCGTTTTCAGGCCCTGAAAATGACTTTTCAGACCCTGAAAACCCTTTTCAGGCCCTGAAAATGACTTTCCAGGCCCTGAAAACCATTTTCAGGCCCTGAAAACCATTTTCAGGCTCTGAGTACTCGTTTTCAGGCCCTGAAAACCATTTTCAGGCCTTGCAAATGACTTTCCAGGCCCTGAAAATGACTTTTCAGGCCCTGAAAACCATTTTCAGGCCCTGAAATCCATTTTCAGGCCCTGAAAATGACTTTCCAGGCCCTGAAAACCATTTTCAGGCCCTGAAAATGACTTTCCAGGCCCTGAAAACCATTTTCAGGCCCTGAAAATGACTTTTCAGGCCCTGAGTACTCGTTTTCAGGCCCTGAAAACCATTTTCAGGCCTTGCATATGACTTTCCAGGCCCTGAAAATGACTTTTCAGACCCTGAAAATCCTTTTCAGGCCCTGAAAACCCTTTTCAGGCCCCCTGAAAACCCTTTTCAGGCCCTGAAAACCCTTTTCAGGCCCCCTGAAAACCCTTTTCAGGCCCCCTGAAAACCCTTTTCAGACCCTGAAAACCATTTTCAGGCCCTGAAAATGACTTTCCAGGCCCTGAAAACCATTTTCAGGCTCTGAGTACTCGTTTTCAGGCCCTGAAAACCATTTTCAGGCCTTGCAAATGACTTTCCAGGCCCTGAAAATGACTTTTCAGGCCATGAAAACCATTTTCAGGCCCTGCGCGAGTGCAAGGCGGTGAAAGTGTGGCCGCGCCACCAGCCATCACCAGATGCCAACCAGAGCGCACGCATGAAGAAGGTGAGGGAGGTGGTGCGGCGAAATCGGTGGCGTCAAAGGTGTTGCTGCCGACGCCGGAATCGTGAAGGTAGAGCTTGGTGTCTGGCGCCCAAGCACCACCAGACACCACCAAAGCAAAAACAGGGGTAAATCGCTGCTGTCGAAGTAGATGAAGTGTAGCTCGAACTGCGGCCATGCGCGCCCGCTGGTGTAAAGAAGCCATACAGCTCTGGCTGCAAAATCCGTAAGGCAGAGGGTTTGGGTTCGTGGTGAAAACGTAACTTTTTGTAGAATTGACCAAAATGAGCGATGAAAAAGTCAATCTGGGGTGGATTTTGACGAGGAAAACGGTGGTCGCGTCAAAAAAATCGTGCGGTAAGCCAATTCACCGGTAGGAGAGGCGCTGCCGTCCAGAAAGTTCAAAGGCTATAGTAATATGCGGACGCGTTAGCAAATGCGCGTCGATAGAAAGAGAAAGAAAAAAATACGGAAGCAAATGCTGCTTCAAGGTTGTCGTAGAACTCAAGCATGCGGTGAATTAAAAAAATACGTGGCTTGACGCGTGCAATGCCGCCGCCAAAGCCAAACCCTGCTGGTTTCGCGAGGTTGTAGTGGACGTGCGTTGCCGCGCGTAATGCAGGAACAGTTGTAGCCCCAAATATATATAAATCCAACGAGACGCAGTAGCCCCAATGGAAGTCAGATGTAGAGAACGAATGCCGTTCAATCAGATGTGCGTAGCGCTGCGCTACGGTATACCGCGAATGCCGCGGGATCAAAGAAAAAGGCGAAGCTCCGCGAGCCACCACTGAACAGTGGTGTGACCCATAACCTGATGAAGACGGTGAAATATATATATACATATATATATCAGTCTACCTAAGAACAAAGCTGACCAGCGGTGGTCACGAAGGAACACTGTAAGTCTAAGATGAGATAATAAGAATACAGGGTGTTTTTATTATCGGGCAGAAACTCGGGAAGCTAGCGGACGTGGCACCTCAGGGCGAGGGGTGATAAAAGGAGGATCCACTCCCCCCCTTGTGGGGGGGTAAAAGTGGTCTCCCCATCAATCGTTTCAACTGCGCCACGATTTACATTTTATCCCGAGTTGGGCCCCATAAACGAGCGCAACAATGCGGAAAACTAATAAAAGTAAGATCGAACTACGGACACAACGTATAGTTTATGGGAGGTCCGCAAACACAGTCTGAGATCGGCGTTCGGCGACACAGACTTGTGTTGTCATCACTGTAAAATTGGTTCCTCGACGGTACCCGCCTCAGAAGCGACCATGTTGATGATTTCGCCTTATCGCGAATCGATACTGGATGCATCTCTGAGGTCCGTTATAAGAAAGTAGATATATAGCAATATATGTACTGCCAGAAGAATGTCAAAAGCACAGTGAGATAGGGTTCTCGGTTGTCTAAAGTCGGATTAAACTGTAAGATAATCGGGTTTAAGCTGGCGGACGGACCGTGACACACGAGCGGAGCAAAGAGCAGGCACTGCAAGTGACATCCGAGCAGGCGAGGGGTGACACAGGGCACCACAGACCTCCCCCCTTATGGGGGGTGAAAGTCAGTGTTCCCATGACACCACCTCACCCCGAAGGTGGGAGGTGCACTGCAGGGCCAGCCGGTACTCCCGGGCAGGCGGCTAGGAGAAATGTAATGTTTCCCTAGTTACTAGCTAACTCGTGACGTGTCAATCGAGGGTTTCAACCTTCCGAGGAGTTGGTGTGCGTTTCTGTTTCAGCAGATGTCAGCAAAAATAAGGACTACTGTATACGCTGCACGACATGTTATAGGCAGGCAGGGCAAAGGAACGCTGTGCTAAAAAAACATACCTTCTTTGTCTTCTTGTTGTACTGCTTACGCAGGGCAGACATGGCGGACAGGCGTCCCCAAATCCGCGTCACGTTCACACCCTCGAACTCCGGGGCACTCTGGATGGCGTCGATAACCACAGGCAACTTCTTCTTGTCCTGACGGGGGTCGTCGAAAGTGTACATAGACCCCTTGCTGTCAACATTCAGGTGTTGCCTAACAGCAGCGCGGATGATGCCGTTCTGCAAGAGCGTGAAGGGCTGGTACGGCTTTTTCGGTCTGGTCCTCTTGGGGGCCGTGAGGGCCGTGCGGGACTGTACACCTCCTCGTCGCGGGACAATGGCCTCGTTGGTAGGTTCGGGAGAGGGTTGCGGTGCCGGAGCCAGATACACCTGCAAATTAGCATCACGAGTGAGTATCTCGGCCATAACCATGTCGGAGGCCATGATATGGGTCGCCTGGTCCATAAAAAGCCTATCCATCGAGTCACCGCCAAAATGTCTACGAACAAGAGAGCCCAACATCTCAGCAGTGATGTTTGCAGGAATCGCAAGGCTGGTGTCTGCCTCACTTGCATTCCCAAAGGAACATACGGGTGTGACAGTCAAAGTTTTAAAGCGGGGTGCCGCCATGATGATTCTCAAAGTGATGCCCTGCCTGATGCTGTCGAGTTCAAATACGGGAGGATGAGGATATCTGACCTGGACTGCCGTATCTTCCGGACTCCAGCTAGCATGCCCGTTACTCCTGCTGTGACCAATAACATTACTAGAAGAGATTTTCCACCAAAAAATCTATATATCTGAAGCGTATCCACGATATTTCCAACTACAGCAAGAGTGCAGGCAGGTCCAACAATGCAAGAGATGCTTGCTTGCTCGCTTCAACTCGTACCTCCTTGGAATGCTGGTTGATTGTTGGAGGTCGGTTGGTGGCTGGGGGCCGCGTAACGTTGAACGTGTCACGATACCGCAATTAGAAATCGAGATCGTGATCCAGACATACAATCCAACGGTTTGACAATACATGTAAATAAAACGGTCACCTGTAACGGTCGGTAAGGATACGTCTAACGGTCGGCACAGATGGCATCTTGTTGACTTGCGGTCCACATCCAAAAATAAGCTATTCTTGAGCAGCGCAGAAGCGACAGGGTCGACCATTCTTGAGTAGTAGTGTCCTGCTCCTCGATAAAAAAACAAGCAGGCGCCTGTCGTAACGATGCCTGTTGCAACTAGAATGACGCTTGATTTACTGACGCTAGTATGCCTACTGGTCAGCATGCTGCCCGCAGCGATAGGCATGCGCGGCATAGGAAGAATGGTGGCAATGATGACGGGAGCTCCGCAGCCCGTGCAGCCCATGTCGCAACAGCCGCAGGTGGATAACAGCGCTTCTCCAATTTCCTTTGAGGTTTCTGACACTGATGAGGAGTTTGAAGTCGTTAGCGGTGTTATTCTGGACGGTTCCGACCGCCTGACGTCTCTGCTGCAGCGCCTTAGTCTCATAGATGGGGGCGAGGATAGCCTGGGATAGGCTGGGTGTGATCCCATGCGTGCAGAGCTAGCGCGGGTAAACTAGAGGGTGCGCCTGCGCATGACGTGCGTGAACCGAACGCCCACCAACCCGATCTATTCTGACCCGACCATACACCATTGCACGACGAGCCAAGAGACATGCCAGTGGTAAACACGCGCACGCTTGGCTCAAGTCGACAACCCTGTTGAGGGGACACCATGGCACGATCGGCCTTACACCAAAGCCGGACTGGAGACCTGGCGCGCATAGCACGACGAGCCAAGAGACATGCCCGTGGTAAACACGCGCACGCTTGGCTCAAGTCCTGCGCGCCCGTTGAGGGGACACCATGGCACCATCGGCCTCACACCGAAGACGAACCGGAGACCTGGAGTCAGTCACCGTGGAGGACTTCGCATCATAGGTGCGCGATGTCAGTCAGTCACCGTGGAGGACTTCGAATCATAGGTGCGCAGAGTCAGCCACCGTGGAGGACTTCGAATCATAGGTGCGCGGAGTCAGTCACGGTGGTGGACTTCGAGTCTTAGGTGCGCGGAGTCAGTCACCGTGGAGGACTTCGAGTCATAGGTGCGCGGAGTCAGTCACGGTGGAGGACTTCGCATCATAGGTGCGCGGAGTCAGTCACCGTGGAGGACTTCGAGTCATAGGAGACCTGGCGCGCATAGCACGACGAGCCAAAAGACATGCCCGTGGTAAACACGCGCACGCTTGGCTCAAGTCGTCTCACATCTGAACACGCCTCCTAGTGAATTTGCCCCCCCCCCCCCCGAATTTTGCACTCTCGCCTTCAAAGCCGCTTCTTAAAAAATTAAGGTTTTTTTAACCAAAATTCCGAAAATTTTCGAAACTCCCAAAAGGCATGAAATTCATAAAAAAACATAAAAAAATCGTTGGGGTTCATGGATGAACCCCAAAAAATACATTTCATGAAATCAGGCGTAAAAGGTATCATTTTGCCATCGATTCTCGGAAATCTTTTTGAAGCTCAAATATGCGGCAAATATTGTACAAGTTTAATTTAAAATTTATGTTTTCCTAGTACAAAAATCCCCAAAAATCTTCCTTAATTCAGGCTGAAAAAGATGATTTTTTTAGTGAAAATCAGGAATATTTCTTAAACCCTAAAACAACCGGAAAATTAAATAAAATTACATTCAACTCGGGAAAATCTTAAACCCTAGATTCGGTCAAATTTTCATTTTTTTCAGGGCCTCCCCTTGTAAAACTCCCCAACTCCCAAAAAGGCCTGAAATTCATATAAAACTAGAAAAAAATAAAAGGGGTTCATCGATGAACCCCCAAAAACATATTTCATAAAATCCAGACGTAAAAAGTATCATTTTGCTACCGAGTTTCGAAAAAAAAATTGAAGCTTAAAAATGCATGAAATATTGTACAAGTTCAATTGAAAATTTATGTTTTCTTAACACAAAAAACCCCATAAACCTTCCTTAATTCAGGCTGGAAAAGATGATTTTTTTTAGTGAAAATCAGGAATATTTCTTAAACCCTAAAACAACCGGAAAATTAAATAAAATCACATTCAACTCGGGAAAATCTTAAACCCTAGATTCGGTCAAATTTTCAATTTTTTCAGGGCCTCCCATTGTAAAACTCCCCAACTCCCAAAACTCCCAAACTCCCCAATTGCGTTTGGTGCAGCAGCGGGCGGCCGTGGACCTCCTCACCATTCAGCAATGGGTCCTCGAGTGCTACGCCCGACACGTCGCAGCCGGTACGCACACTGCCTCGTTCACCCTGTCCGCAACGGCCGTGGCCACTGACGGTGACACCTCGCAGCTGTCCGACCTCACGGCCATCATTCTCGACGTGAAGCGGCAGCTGAAGGTCCTCACGGACAAGGTCAACGGGCGGGGCTTTACCCCGCGAGCGGACAAGAACAAAATCGGCAACGGGGGAGGCGGCTCCGGTGTTCGTTTTGCAGCGGGTGACCTCCCGACCGGGGGGAACTGGCCGCAGTCGCAGGGGAGGAAGCGCGTTGCTTTTCACAAAGGCAGCGGTGACTTCATCCCGTTCTGCCAAAATTCGACGTGCAAGAAGGACGAGATGCGTCACTGGCACCGCGACTGCCCGAACGGCGGCAAGCACGGCGCTGGGGGAAGCTTCCACAGCTTCTCCCTCGGTGACATCGAGAACGACCTACTGGCGGAGCAGTTTCAGGCGGCCATGGACGAGCACGACGGCGAGCGGTTCGGTGCGCTCTGCCTTCTGGCGGGGGGCAAGCCGGAGATGCTCGACGGCGTTTCGGCGTGTGCCTTCGGGCTCGAGCCGGAGCGGGACAATGGTGCGTTGCAGGACTTCCTGCCCTACTGCCAGCCTGCAACTCACATGGGGGGATTCACGGTAGGTGGTGTTGAGAGCGGGATCTCGGCTGCCGCTTGCACGCATGTCCGGGAGGACTCACCGCCGGCTCCACCGCCGGCGGCAAGCACGCATGTTTACCCGGACGAGTCGGGGGGGCGTCCGACGTCGGTGACATGATGCCGGTGGACCCCATGCACGCGCACGTGCCCGACGTCTGCTTTGCGGACCGGATCGCGCAGATGGGGGGACTCTCGATCACGGCTGAGGGCAAGGACTGCGCGATGCGGTACATGCACGCCGAGTCGGGGGCCGACTCTTGCGACAACGACGCGGACGAGTCTGCTGCGGGGTATACCCCTAGTGACGGTGAGGATGCGGTCCGCCACCTTGGGGGTTTGGCCGCTCTTCGGCAATTGCGGTGATGGTTTGTGCATTCTTCTGTGTGTGCGCCACCGCGGCGCCACTCTCAGCTGCCGCTCTGGCGAGGCATGTGCACCGGACCACACCGGCCTGGAGGTCGGTGGTGCTGCTGAGGCAGCCACCAGCGAGCCTGCATTAACTTCTGCGACGCCGGCTGCTCTTCCGCCGCGCCGGCACGGCCGGCACCGTGCTCGGCAGGGACTTCACAATGCGCCGATCCGGCTTTACATCCCGGTACACCCGCCCCCTCCACCGCTGTATTGGGATGCCCCACCGTCGCCGGACTATTCACCGGGCCCGACTACAGACGAGGAGGAGGGGGAAGATCCCTCACACGACGATCGAGACCTTTCGGATTTCTTCTGGAGCTCTACGAATGATTCAATCACAGCATCGACATCTTCAATTCACGGCACCATGACTGTGCTGCGGGCTGGCACGGCAGTGCCACCGCCAACTAGTGGCTAGCAGGTTAATCATGCCGCTCCTGCACAGTGAAATTAGCAGTAGTTGTATGTGCAGAGGGGTCCGATCGCGGGCCGGATTTCAGATTTGCAACTCTTGACTGGGAACAGCCCTGCCAGAAAGGACAGGCCTTCCCTTAGAACTCGGTTTCCACCGCTCTAGATGGTGTTTGTTCACGGGTTTCACCTTCGGCTGGTCAGTCACCACACTAGGTGGTGTGCTGGAATAGTCACACCGCTTACTTTGTGACTCTTCCTATAGTAGTGTGTATGACTGTCACCCGAACCTGAACCCTAACTGTTTATGCCCGTAATATCGGGTTAACTTATCAACTTTATTACATTCTGAGAAAACCTATCACTGAGTGAATATATCCCGAGTCCTAGGGGTATATCCAACAGAAGACAAGTGACATTGTTGGTGGTCATCCTATCACTTTTAGCAGTATCTACCTTGTGTTTGATGCCAAGTACGGCCTTACCT
Organism: Cymbomonas tetramitiformis; assembly: GCA_001247695.2. NCBI lineage: Eukaryota > Viridiplantae > Chlorophyta > Pyramimonadophyceae > Pyramimonadales > Pyramimonadaceae > Cymbomonas > Cymbomonas tetramitiformis. The sequence continues at coordinate 12,524 of LGRX02007672.1, forward strand.
GTTGCTCAATGTTGGAAGTTAAACGGGGCTACATCCCAAAAACGTGTGAAATGAAGTTTATTGTCAAAGTGTGTTTTAATGTTACACATCGATGATTTTGATGATCGATATATGTCAAGGGTAGCGGGTATCGATATTCGATAGTTGCGATAGTATCGATTAATCGATATATTGTTATTTATCGATTGAAATTGTGTACCTATCGAAATTGATCGATACCTAGTGTGCACTGATCGAAATCGATCGATTATTAGAAAATATATGTAGTGATTGGCTAGTATCGCAATATCGATTAATCGATCCTGCCACCACAATCCGAGCTTTTAGGTGTGCCAACTACTACAGCTGGTGTAGAGAGAGCCTTCTCGCTAAGATCACATTTATGCATTCATGCTTGCGGAAAAGACTGAATGAGGAAACCATTGAACACTCAATAATGGCTAGTATGAATACCATTGAATTTGCTCAATTTGATTGCAAGCGTGTGTTCGCTTGTACCCTTGTTTTGAATTCGTACTTGTGTAGTTTGACATTTATCGATATATCAACAACTGTCGGTGATCACTAATTTATTGTTATTTATCGACTACCTGAACTAACTTATTCATATTGATCGATATGTGATACCAACCTATTGTTATTGATCGATACCCAGACGAGACCTATCGAAAATTGTCGATACGGCCGAAAACTTTCGATACCTACCCTTGATACATGTGCACACAAGAATAAGTGCTTTGGCGACAAATCGACCCGTTTCCATGCTACGAGAGCAACGCGGGCCATCCGAGTACTCCAACACCTAACCGTACAGGGTGACAAGCCCCAACAAAGGTACGGCTTACACAGCTTGTTATCCGCCCGCCGTGTATGCAAGTATAACATGTGCGGGATGATGCGTTGCTTCTGATGAAAATGGATCCTTTTGCACCGTTGTATCTAGCAGGTCTGGTACAGCTTTGAAAGCTCGAGCAGTTCTAAAATTCGCTTTGAAATCATCGTATTTTCGCTACACGCACATCGGATTTCAAAATTATTAAACGGTCAATGATAATTGATGAAAATGTCAAAGTTTGAAGAAGCGCCAGCCCAAAGATATATAGATATCTAGATGTAGGGATGCATTTGGACTTATCCTGCAACCTTCTGTGTTTCCGATGCTAACAACGAATCGAGTTCTCATGATTCATTCGATCAACTCAATAACCTTATAGCTCAATAATGATACAAACACTGCACGACACGTGTGTCTTAAATTTCTTCGTGCAGAATTGTATGCAAGGCCGCCCCCCCGTTTCGCCCCGCAAAGTTTCCAGAATATGTAAGTCACCATTGCATCCATTCTGCAAAAACATATTGGCATTTCCTTTGGCATGCTGGCTACACAAGCACATAAAGTCCTCAGATAGCATCTCCTTGCATTTGAACAAGTTCGCATAATTAACGCTGTTGTGTAGGATGGCCGACCAGTGTTAAAGCCGAACTCACTACAAATATGCTTGCTGTTTTTTACTACACTGCATCACTCTCAATACTACTAATCTTATAAATGTGAGGTTCAGGAAAAGTATCTCCATTGCCAACTGTTAGGAACCACGCAAGTTAAGCTGGGACAACAATTTGGCAGCTGGGCTTTCAACATGCTCTTCTGGATCGGATGGCCCTTCCAGAAGGAGCGTCTGCTGCCCATCCCGAGAGACAAACAGCCAGCCGGGGGTGTCTTTCACAGCCACAAAAGTATCCATTCCGCACACCACCCTTTGGTCAATCTTCACCGAAACTCCATTTGGATAGAGCCACTCCGGAAGAACACAGTGATCTGAATCGTGAGTTGGATTGCGGCGCAGAGCGAGACCAAGAGAATTGGTCACCTTATAAGTCCAAAGGCCATACTCCACCACAACTCTGCGGAGGCCATGCTGACCGCCGAGAGAGATAAAGAGCCAGTCGGTGGTGTTCCTCACACGCACAAACGTAAGCCCTTCACATTCCAGCTTTCGGTCAGCCCATACCAGCGTCCAGGGTAAGTACATATTCTCCGAAACGTTTCGATGCAAGATAGACGGGTCTGGATAACAACTTGGCGCAAGCCCAGTCTTGCAAACGACCTGATAGCTCCATAGCCCCTCGTCTATTACGACTCTTCGAAGCGTTTGTTCACCGTCACGAGACACAAACAGCCAGCCGATTGTATCCTTCACATGCACAAAAGTCACATCGCCGCACTCCACTTTCTGATCTGCCATCACCAGTGATCCATCCGGGTAAAGCTCCTCCGGAAGCAGGCAACATTCCGCAAAGTCGGTCGGATGACGGCGCAAAGCCAGTCCAGCAGGGTTGGTGACCTGATACGTCCACGCACCGTCCTCCAACACGACTTCGCGAAGAGTCCGCAGTCCTTGGCGAGACGTGAACAGCCAGCCGTTGGTACCCATCACGCGCACATATGTTATCCCGCCGCACTCTACTTTCAGGTCAGCCTTCACCAGCGACCTATCAGGATGCAACTTCTCCGGAACGAAGCACCAGCCATAAGAAAGATCGGGACGGCGGCGCAGTGCAAGCCCACCAGAGTTGGTCACTTGATAAACCCACGCGCCTTCCTCCACGACGACTTCTTCAAAGCAGGCTTCGCACGCCTTGGTCTGGAAAACCCAGCCGGCATTGCCTTCCAGGCGCAAGTAGGGCCCATTCCCAGCGAGATTGCACGGGCGCTTCAGGTCTACTATGATAAGCTCCCCCGCGTTAACCGTCAGAGGTGTACAGTACGACTGGCTAATGCTTGCCTCGCTGCGCACACCCACGTCATGGAGAGCCCGATAAGAGAAGAATCCGTGCCGATCCGCGTCACTCGGCCCTTGGCAACAGAGCATTCCGCCATCAGACATAACGTTGCGCGACGTTGTCACGACGTTGTTTGCCAAGTTTCGCCGTCGCCCACGGCGCTGAGAGGACTTTAATTTAAACTGAGCAAGGGCAACCGGAACGAGGAAGCGGTTGCCTGTTCCCACAACACGGCCAGCCACCAAGCCAATAAAAACACACCACATCCCGGACACTGACCGAAGGGTACCTCTCCATAAGCCTTTAGGAGCTCACAACACGTAGTTACTTGAGAGAGGAGCGGATTCGCGGGATCCCAACATGCGGTGCCCATACGCTGTGATGAAAACGATCAGCGCACAATTAAAGTTCGCAAGACCCAAGTTTTATAGGTGAGCGTCGTATGGCGAGGATACACAAAATACATACTTACGAAACGCTAAAAACCCTCGAAGCTCCTAGTCTGGCCGATAGACGCGCAGAGTAGCACACGGGCGGATAGTGAGCACTCAATGGCATGTCTTCCGGGCATACAGGGGACGGCGATATAATGAGAGAGCGGGCGCGCGAGGATAGAAAGTCGGGAGGAGTTCGGCGGAGAAAAGGGTGACTCGCGACTCCAATCTGTAAGGAGGCGTACTGGCTGTGTGGCAGGAACCTTGGCGGCATTGCACAATGTACCAAAACCTCCGCGAGCAAACGCAACAGAGGGTAGCCTTGCGTTCATTCATACTGCAATATGAATGAAATACATACTGAAATCTCGGGGGATATTTCGGCAGGGTATGTGGAGGAGAGTCAGGGGCTAGCCGGGACACTGCCGGGACACTGCACTGATCTCGACGCATGTAATGCGCGTCTGATGTATTCGAAACTGACGCAAACATCTAACTGGATAAATAATAATTCGATCGGCTTACGGTTGTTCTGAACGAAGCGAGCAAGGTGAGCACGAGGGTATACTTAGTTGCAAAATATGAAATCGCTTGCAGCGCGAGGACACGCCCGGGCATATCCATACAGCGCACGCAAAAAACTACTCGTAGAAGGACGGAATTGAAGTATACAGTGATCGGTTGGTGTATTTTACCTAATTCTCAAGGAAGTACGCCCAAATCACTGTTAAGGAGGCTGACTGTCCGTCAAAGAGATTCGAACCCGGCCAAGTTAGCTCGCGTTAGGGCGTCTGATTTCGCACGACGATGCTTTCGCAAAATAAACTGGCGACAACCTCGTCGCAAAGATATCAGTTATATTACAGCCAACTTGTATATTACTTCTGGAATCACTTAACTGCCAATCTCTTTTCCTTTCAAGAAAGGTCCCGCGGAAGATTTAAGATTTAAATTTCATTTCGACACGAACGACGAAGTGCAAGACGAACCCGAAGAGCTTCGTTTTCGTTTTCGTTCGCGGCAAGATGTCATACCGTAGATACGCGATACGGCGCGGCGTCTACGGTCTTAGTCCAATTTTTATACTCACATTTTCATTAGACGCATGTCATGTCAGATGTCACGCGACTGACAGTAAGAGTAACCCAACGATTAATAACAAATCTAACGGCCATAACATTCTGAAACCCTTACCCTACGAAGTGTCACGGAAAACGGGGTTTCTTGTCTCAAGTCTACGTCGGGTGAGTCTGGACGGTCGGGTGAGTGTGAGAGTCTGGCGAGCGGACGGGAGGGAGACGATCGGAATGACGAACAGACGAGAGAAACTCACTCGACTGATAGATTTATTTCTTATTTGGCCAAGAATTGTGACTAACTCGCTTGAGTTTAGGTTAATCTCCCATCGGTGTGTCCGTTTTCGTTAACATAAGTTCGATTTGAGGTCTCGGCCCAATGTATCTACGTGTACATCTGGTTTTAACGTTGATGTCTTGAGAGGATATTCTCAATAGCTTCCACCCTCCACAAGGCATGGACGGAAGCCAGTTTTGATGAGCAAAGCAACTCCTCTACGCGATCTTGCCTCTTCCTCAGAAATTTCGTGTGCTTGGGATAATCTATCGCGGCAGCAGAAGAGAGCTTTTTTGAAAAAGTTGAAACGCAAAGCCGCTCGCCAGAAGGTCTGGCCCGCAATGCCCTTGGGCTTTGGTGACGGCACCTAACCCTGTCTATCGTCACTTCTAACCCTTGACAGCTAAACTGTTCAATATTTGCTCTGCAGGAAGCTGCGGAAACTGCTGCTCGTGAGGAAGAACGTCTTCACGATCCCGTGTACTTGGTAAGCTTCGAAGAATCGTGTGCCGACACCTGCTTTTATTTTCTGCGCGCTTAGTTTTCATTCGTTTGTGGGTACAGGAGGAACTTCTCAAGAAGAACGAGTTGCTGCAGGAACAACAAGCGAAAGAAGCCAAAGAGGTCAGGGCTCCAACCAAAAGCGGTGTATGTGGTGAGCGCGTCGTCTATCTGCGGCAAGTTGTCGCTCTTGGCTTCGCTTGCGCTTGGACTGCAAGTGAAGCGCTTCGCTTGCGGCTTGTTTTTCACTGTCTCTGTCACGTTCCACGATTTCGGGTGACCCATCGCTGCCATCAGTGACAAGACTCGCCGACTCGCCATCAATCTGCTCCGGGAAATGACGCAACAGGGAGTGATGTGTGGCACAGTATGAGCTGGCACGCGACCGCTGGCTCAAGTTCGAAGCGGACGCCACGCGGCGAGAAAAAGCACGCGCGTTGGCTGCCAAGCAGAGAAAGTTCTTGTTCAAACCGGCAGCATCGGATACCCACCAAGCTTCTGAAAGTCGGGCACACGTCAATTGCGCGCCTTCTACTCAGGGTGCGATCTGAGTCTGGCACAATCGCAGTGCTGTGAGCCGACCCTAGGCTGCAGAGCCCTCGTGACACCCTCCGCACTCCCAGTGCCTATTTGCATCGAGCGTTGAGGTGTATGACGCTCTCTGGAAAGTGCGGCTTGCAGAAGCTGGAGCCTCAGCAGAGGAGGAAGGCATACCAGAGGTAGTCATCGAGGGAAATGACATCATCTTCCGCAGGCGCCCTAAAACAGACCCTGGGAAGAAGGTGCGGGGCTGTGATTGGCTGAATTGCCCCGCTACTGCCCGGCGCGACCACACCCTCACAATCACTGTCCCGCAATACCTAGAGTATCGCTGTAACTTCCTCTTGTACCATTTCCTCCAGATCAGATCAGAGAGATCCTTTCGTTCGGAATCGAAGAGTATGGCTGCTAGTTGCACGAGCCTTGACGCCTTATATCGCCAAAAACCTACTTGGATTTGTTTCCCGCATGTTAGTTTCCGCCGATCGAGAGCTTGTCCCAGAGTTGGCGCCGCTAAACTATTCTGGAAGTGATGGTTCGAAGAGTGAAGATGCACTCTTGCAGCTTCGTGCTCGGTGCCAAGAAGCAGTCGTGGTTCCCCTGCGGAAAAGGGTGAAGCGCCAGTAAAGGGTTTCACAGTCAACGCCTCGCATCAGAATAATAATGAAAACTATCATTTCGGACTCCCTTGGTCCGCTTGGTTCGGACTCCCTTGAAACCTTGTGTTCATATCGATTGCGTTCAAATAATGCAGGAGGAGCCCGTGCCAATCGACCGTCCGACACACTGCCCTCCGGCTCCGTCTTGGCTACAACAGCGAGGTGGGATCAACTTGGCGCCGCACGCAACGGCGGATCCCACAGTCATGGTCGCGAGCACAGGCCATCAGAGGGTCTCACCAAGTCATCACAAATCTTATGACATCGTTTGTGCACGCGTCCTGAAATTCCTTTGAAGTGGTGCAACTCTGTGGTTTCGTCCATTGAATGTATTCGTCACCACGTTTGCTACGAGTATCTTCCGCCGTGCTTCCCCCGCAACTTCGCTGTCTACATAGACTACAAATTCACTTTTCTGTCTCGCCCAGGCGGGTTGCTTCATGATAGCCTCTGGCGATAGCACATCACCGGCGCAGTTACTTGTGTTCCATCGCGGCCGCGCGAGTGGTCCTGTTCTGGGCTGCAGCACGTTGGCCTGCTCCCGGGAGATGGGCTGTTTCCACGTGGAGTGGCGCTCTGAGCCCTGTTTGGAATTCCTCCGGGAAAAAGGTCTTTTCGCCATCGGCTGAAGTGCGCGTGTGCATGGAGGAGGGCTGGGGACGTGGGAGGCCTTCGACAGAGGCGCAGGAGGCCGCCGAACGAGCCCGGCCTTTGTCGAAAGAGGTTCGCTGCTGTCCCACAGTGCGAATGACATCGATCCGGGACAGAACAAATCGGAACAACCGTGCATTACTCTTCAATCTTCACCAAGCGCGTATCTCTATTAACAGCAGCTGTGGATGCAAGGATTTGAAGGTTTAGACGGGCGGGCGCAGGAGCGAGACGCCATATTCTGTCCATTTTTCGCCAAGGTTGGAGCATGCCGCTTCGGCAGCACATGCAGCCGCAAGCACGTGTACCCGCAGTCAGGCCGCACCCTCCTCATGAAGGCACGCCTGCCTCCTCGCGCAGAGCGCCCCAGCTGCCTGCTTGCCGTCCGCTTGCCGCCCGCTTGCCGCCCGCTTGCCGCCCGCTTGCCGCCCGCTTGCCGCCCGCTTGCCGCCCGCTTGCCGCCCGCTTGCCGCTTGCCGCCCGCTTGCCGCCCGCTTGCCGCCCGCTTGCCGCCCGCTTGCCGCCCGCCCGCCCGCTTGCCGCCCGCTTGCCGCCCTTCGACCCTGTGGCACCCCGTCATTGGAGAGTAGTAGGCCACGGGACTTCGCAGAGGAGCAGGAATTCCGCCTACTTTGAGGGGTGCCCTTCAACATCGTGACGCTATGAGTCATCAAGCACGGGAGCTAGGCCCTTGCCCGCCTGCCCCGCGCGCCCCGCCAGTGATTTCGGGCGATTTTCCCGGGCTCGCTTCTGCCTGCCCGCGCGCCCCGCCAGTGATTTCGGGCGATTTTCCCGGGCTCGCTTCTGCCTGCCCGCGCGCCCCGCCAGTGATTTCGGGCGATTTTCCCGGGCTCGCCTCTGCCTTCCCGTGCCGGATTTTGAAGAGACCCTCCCAGGGCCACCTCGGGCGTCACCTGCCATTTCATGACGCGATTTCTGACTAGTTTTTCATGCTCAGCTCGTAGAAACATTGCGCATTGATGATCGGATGGGATGCTTGGATGAGTGGCCTCAGGGAATGTACGGTGGCGATGGCATGACAACAGTGAGCCCAGAGCCCCCTGGCCCCGCCTCCCCTCCCTTCCTCATGGCACCCCTCGCTGCGCCGCGCTCTCTACGCCACGTATTCGGCGAGGCATGCCTGCACGGAGAGAGAGAAAGCGAGAGAGGTGTGACGGGGGTAGAAACTGGGATGCGCATGGGGAGCACAGAACGTGGAGGAAGACGGTGATGGGGCACTGGAGTTCGATGAGGATGCGAATGGGGAGCATTTCGAGGAGTTCCACGCGGACGTGCACGAGGAGTTTGCCAAGTTTGGCGCCATCACGAACTTAAAGGTGATACCGGGCCCGCTGGCGTGTGGGAAGACTGACCAGAGCTGAGCAATACCGGCGCAAGTGGCTGGAGATGTGCAGGGCGGGGCAAGTGCCCGGAGATGTGCAGGGCGGGGCAGATGGCCGTGGCTGTGCAGGGCGGGGCAGATGGCTGGGGCTGTGCAGGGCGGGGCAGATGGCCGGGGCTGTACAGGGCCGGGCAGATGGCCGTGGCTGTGCAGGGCGGGGCAGCTGGCTGGGGCTGTGCAGGGCCGGGCAGATGGCCGGGGCTGTGCAGGGCCGGGCAGATGGCCGGGGCTGTGCAGGGCGGGGCAGATGGCCGGGGCTATGCAGGGCGGCAGATGGCCGGGGCTGTGCAGGGCGGGGCAGATGGCCGGGCTGTGCAGGGCGGCAGATGGCCGGGGCTATGCAGGGCGGGAGATGGCCGGGGCTATGCAGGGCGGGGCAGATGGCCGGGTTGTGAGGGCGGGCAGATGGCCGGGGCTGTGCAGGGCGGGCAGATGGCCGGGGCTGTGCAGGGCGGGCAGATGGCCGGGGCTTTGCAGGGCGGGGCAGATGGCCGGGGCTGTGCAGGGCGGGGCAGATGGTCAGCTATGCAGGGCGGGGCAGATGGCCGGGGCTGTGCAGGGCCGGGCAGATGGCCGGGTTGTGCAGGGCGGCAGATGGCTGGGCTGTGCAGGGCGGGGCAGATGGCCGGAAATATTTATTGCGGGGCAGATGGCCGGGGCTGTGCAGGGCAGGGCTCATGGCTCGGCCTCGGCAAAATTCATCCGTTTGGCAGTGCGTATGAGCCCAGCTACATTCTGGCGCGCGGGCTAGGATCATATCTCGGGGTGACAGGGAGCTCCTGACCGTCGGCGCCACACCACCGGTCGCAGGTTTGCTGCAACGCCTCCAGGCATTTGCGCGGCAACGTGTACGTACAGTATGCGGATGAAGAGAGTGCGCAGGCGGCTTTTCGGGCGGTGAACGGGCGCTTCTATGCCGGCCGCCAGCTTTTGCTCACCTTCGTGGACATCCCCTCGTGGCGACAGGCTCTCTGCGGTGACTCCCTCTCCTCCTGCCCAAACTCTGTGGGGTTCCTCGCCATGACCACAGGTGCGATCAGAGCCCGCCTAGCCCAGCTCAGCGACGCCCTCCTCAGCGAGCGGCCCAGCTCAGCGACGCCCTCCTCAGAGCGGCCGCAGCTCAGCGACGCCCTCCTCAGAGCCGCCGCAGCTCAGCGACACCCTCCTCAGAGCGGCCCAGCTCAGCGGCGCCCTCCAAAGAGCGGCCGCAGCTCAGCGACGCTCTCAGAGCGGCCGCAGCTCAGCGACGCCCTCCTCAGCGCGGCCGCAGCTCAGCGACGCCCTCCTCAGCGCGGCCGCAGCTCAGCGACGCCCTCCTCAGCGCGGCCGCAGCTCAGCGACGCCCTCCTCAGAGCGGCCGCAGCTCAGCGACGCCCTCCTCAGAGCGGCCGCAGCTCAGCGACGCCCTCCTCCGAGCCGCCGCGGCTCAGCGACGCCCTCCTCAGAGCCGCCGCAGCTCAGCGACGCCCTGCTCAGAGCCGCCGCAGCTCAGCGCCGCCCTCCTCAGAGCGGCCGCAGCTCAGCGACGCCCTCCTCAGAGCGGCCGCAGCTCAGCGACGCCCTCCTCAGAGCGGCCGCAGCGGGTGAGGCCCTCGCGCAGGACGTCGGACTCTTGCCGGCGTTTCTGCCAGACATTCTGAGCCGGTCACCACGGTGGCAGACGTTAGGGATGGCTGCAGAGACTTTGGAGTTTTGAGACCTTATCCACGGAAGCGCCATCTCCATCGAGCAGCCCCGAGCAGTGTGAGAGCGAGGCGGCTCTACTCGGGCGCTTTCGGCTGCGTGCTCCTCCAGATCCGATGCTAGCACAGATCTGCTCAGGATGCTCTCACTTTGACGCGTCATGGCTTCGCGCTGGATTCGTCGTGGGGGGCATGGAGGAGGGATCGATGGGCGGCCGTGATATGTGGAGTAATGTATTCTGCGTCCGCTGCGCCCGCCGCGTCCCCTGTATGCCGATGAAATTTGCGACGGTATTCCTCCGAAGTCACGGCAACGCCCATTTTGAAATATCGCCAAAATTCGACCGTGGTGCAGAGCTGCCAGCGCAGTTCCGAGCCGCCGCGTGCGCTCAGGCGCTGCGATGCACTGCTGTTTCGCCGGGGTGAGAGGTGGGGCGCGGAGGTGTGCGTGAGAGTCCAGGCTGGTTTCAGAGGCGCAGCCCTTGCCCGCGAGGGCCGCAGTGCAACTTCCTGCACTGCCTGCGCCCCGCGTCGGGCCTCTTCCATTACGCCGACCTTGACCGCCCGCCGCCGCAGCACCGGTACCGCCCTGCGCCTGACAGTGGCCGCCACGTGTATCTCCCAAGGAGCGAAGCCGACGGGGGCACTCGGAGGCCGCACTCGCGTCATGGAGAACATCGCCAGCACCTCAGCCGCAGCAGTCGGCCGAATGCCACACACCGCGCGGGGCGTCAGCACCACAGCCCAGAGCCTCTCGGCACCACACACCGCGCGGGGCGTCAGCACCACAGCCCAGAGCCTCTCGGCACCACACACCGCGCGGGGCGTCAGCACCACAGCCCAGAGCCTCTCGGCACCAGAGAGCCCTCGGAGCAGCTACGCGCGCCGTCACCTCCTGAGGGCGGTTGTCGGCGCTCAAGATCACATCGAGACAACGATGACCACCGTAGCTCCCGCCACAGCTTGAGTCGCCATCAACGGTGCCAAGAAAAGCATAGAAGCCGGCGCGGCCGTAACCGCAGCCGTAGTCGCAGCCGCAGCCGCAGCCCCACACCAAGGTATGGGTATCACAGCCTGTCAATTAACGCCTCCCACCCAGCTGAGCCGCGCGGCACATCTTTGACGAGTCACGCATCTGCGCCCGTTGTGAGGGGCCGCATGCCGCTTCCTGCGCCTGCGCTGCGCCCACCAGGGATGCAGCAGCACTGGCAGATGGACCTTGGAAGAACCCATTGACCAGCTTTCATAGGCATGCTTACCTGATGAACGGAAATTTCTGTCCAATTCGTGACTTTGGTATTCAAGTATAATGTGCACGGTATTCACATAGAAGTCGCCCCTCCAATTCACCATTAGCTTGATGGGGTGGCAGACTGCCATATCGAAATATAATCCGAAACCAAAAATCCTGACCGTGTCGCATTCTATGGTTATTCGAAAACCGGCTTGCGTTAGTTGTAGCGCAGCATTGTTAAGGCTAGGTTTTAAGGCACGAGATAGAGCTTGACGCGCACAAGCCCCGCGCCTGTATCAGGAATCCAAACATGGCGCTGTTGGAAGGGGATGGGTACATGCCGTGGAAGTAGAGGCTGTGCTTGGATCAGGAATGCAGTTGTACAGCGTACGGGTAGTGTGTGGTCGTTGGACCCTATGCGCATGGAGTGATGAGTACAGCTGGGAGCACTCACAACCGGGTGGAGTGCCGCGGGGTGCTCGGGGTGCAGCAATGGTAATGAAGATGCCGCACATCGTGGAAGGTGGGTCACCACCTACACAAACATGAACCTGTTATGTGCTTATGATTATGTTGCCACATGCACAAACCTGCGCCACAGAACAACTAAGCGTCAGTGCCAGCACATCCACTCAAGCTTGCGACACCGACGTCCCAAGCACCGTTGTTGCCACATATACAAACCTGCGCCACAGAACACCTAAGCGTTGATATTGCGGTGAGATGGATCACGCAACAACCTGCAGCATGCCATTGCGTGAATGTGATGGTTGGGGGATACACTATCGTCAGGTGGGGCGAGTGAATCGTGGGGAATGCCACAATGTTCGTTTTGCCCATCCATTATTTGCAACCATCCGGTGAGACTACCTTCGTGGGCAGGATGCATATGGATGCGGCGTCCGAGAATAAGTTGCATGTGGTGTTCTAGCACTGCGCCCTACCTGTCGCGTTCATGCTCCTAGGCGTTATTGGTGCATCTCACCTCACAAATGTTTAAGATAGTCACAGAGAAGCACATTGGTATACAGCGCGCATGTATCATAATAGCACTGAGAATGGCATTTGTTGACCATGTGATGCATTAGCACAATGTGTGGTCACAGAGAAAAATGAGTGAGTAAGGTAATCACATCAGTGTATGCCCAGATGTTCAAATATTACTAAAAGGCAAATACTGAGAAGAGAGTTGCAGAAACAAATACTGTCGGCATTGTTTTTATCATAAGCATCAATTGCTTCCATAGAAAAAGAAGATTTGGCGGTACATACTTTGTGGAGCAAATGCACAACATGAAACGAGCTAGCACATCGATATACGTCCATGAAGTAAATGCTGAGGCAAAAAAAACCATCAACATGAAAAATTATCCCCGACTAGTGAGACATCTCGGACTCAGCGGTGCGCTCTTCAAAAAGCCGATCACCCGAAATTAGTGAGCATGCTGTGTTGAATGGGGATGATATCGAATCTGAGCTCACCGTAACTATCAGCGGATCCTTATTGACATTTATATATGTGCATATTTTAGGAATGTGCATACTTATTAATTAGTGTGCATATTGTCATCATCACTCAATTCACTCGTTATTCCTAAAATGTATACATCACCACATGCAGTCCTCAATGGGCACCTATGGATATGCATTATTGTGTGGATTGGTGTTGGGAGATTTTCTTACTGATTTATGACTTATTTTTTATCGACAAGCCGACTGGCACAAAATAGCTCTTATTGAGAAATAATTGCATTTAAATTTCGTTTGCGTGCGAGTTTAGTAAATGAAATAATAACAACTGCGACGCGACGAAGTGATGCTATCCATCCTAGAATATTACGCTGTCAGCATCGTTTACATTTCCATGCCTTCCTGAACTACCGCATGAGCCTCCTCTCATCAAGTTAGGTGCTCGCCTAGGAGGTCCCCTAAATCGTGTTATCTCGAGATGGCACGAGATGTGGGATCCCACAAACATGTTGCCCGCGCGATCCCTCAATTTTGCCTGCCGACAACCCGCAGAGGCGACGCCGTCGATGCCACAGAAGCCACAGTGTTATCAGCTCGAACCCTCGGCTGCATGCATCCCATCATATCCGCTTGTCATCCCCGCCAACGCCGCTACGCCCATTGCACAAAATCCCGCCTCAGCATTTAGCTACCATCCACCAACCACCTACCCGCCTAATCGCATCCCAAACCTGAGGCGAACTTCGATGACATCGCACCCCAACCGGTAATAAAGCTATAGCTCGCAAGCATATAACCCAAGGGATGTAGGGTTCCGCATCATTTGACTACCTCATCCCACCATATGTACCCATTTTTACCGGACCCCTTTCAAGTTGCGCGTGAGACCTCCCTTATATCCGCACCCGATGATATGTTTTTCGCGTTAACACCTAACCTCAACCTCAAAATATGTTCCACACCGAGTGACACCCCCCCCTGCCCCTTACGTGGGTCACGCCACTTTGTCGATACTGCATGCGCCTTCTATACCCCGAAACGCGCGAGGAATGCGCCACGCGCCATACACCGTTGCGCCGCGTGTGGAGCTGCATATGGATAGAGTTGTGTTTGCCCGAACGAGCGCAGAGCCGAGGGCAGATGCCGCGCACGCGACGCCAAACGGAAACAGCGAGTGATGAGTGTCGCACCTCTGCTCCTTATGATTTGGAACCATTCGCTATATTTCATCTCCGTTCGCTGTGCGCGTTATGAATTTAGATATGGGTCATCTGAGTGACCATGTCCGTTCGAGATAAAATTTCAGCAGCAATAGCAAAGCGCGAATCCTAATAACGGGCGGCGATGACCGAAGCTCCATCCGACGATCGCCAAAGGCAATGCAATTAAAATGGCTGACGATGGCTGACGAAAATTCAGAACATCGCGAGTTCGCGACGCCATCGCCATCGCCATCGCCAACGCCAACGCCAACGCCAACGCTAATACTAACACGCCCGCGCCATCGCACCGCTACAAACAACCTGAAGTAAGCGATGTTCGCGCATACCCTAGCTGCAAATTCTGCTGGCGGGCGCGAGCTTGGCTCGCGCCGGGAAAATCGGGGATTCGCGGAGGAATCAGGATTCGGGCCCGAAGGGCCCGAATCACTGATATTATGGTGATTTTGGCCCGGAGGGCCAAATTAGAATTTCAGGGATTTTGGCCCGCAGGCCAAGCAATTCAGGGATTTGGCCCGCAGGCCAGGCGAGGGTCGAAGGCGACGTCACTCATTCAGGGATTTTACTGCAAGAAACGAGGTAAAAAACGAATGCCTTTGCATGTGGCCGTGTCAGTTGATCGAACTCGCGCGCGTCAGTGCTCAGTGGCCGTGTCATGTCAGTTGATCGGTGGCCGTCGGTGTCAGTGGCCGTGTCAGTCGAGTGGCCGTGTTTGTGGCCGTGTCTTGTGGCCGTGTAGTGCGGTTTCCTGTGTCAGTGGTTGCTCGTCTGTGTCACGGGTACGGGTATCACCAAGCATAAGCCGAAAACTCTTATTCTAAGCGACACGGTCTCAGTGTCACTGCGTAACGAAGGATGCCACTTCAATTCTTTAAATGCCGCTTCTGCTTGCAGTCTTTTTCTCGGAAGGACAATATGAAGGATCATATTTCTCGGAAGCACAACGCGGATCTCGCAGCAGAGACCCCTTCACTGCTGTCCTTATTTAAAGCACCAGCTAGCGAACAAGGTGTTGTGCCAGCTTCCGAACCTCAAGCTGCGAACGTTTCTGGAAATTTGAGTACCGATGCCGGCGAAGAAATAGTCGAAGATGTCGACGAAGATGCTGAGGACGCATCTCCGAAGCGGCAGCGCACACATCTCGCAACGCCTACAGTTCGTGGGGAGCACGCAAGCCGACGAGGATCAGCATTCACGTCGTCGTCCGTAGCTAAGCTAGCAGCAATCATCAGCCTTCTTACTACCGTACCTTGAATCTCGCCTCAACTGAGATCAAAACTTCGCTTGATAGCCTTCCTTCCCTAGTCGCAAAAGCGGTTTGCAACGTGACTTGGCTCCAGCAGTCGACTCGACTCAGACAGCACGGCGAATTGACCGAGACTTGCGAGCTTGCAAGAATATTCAGGATGTTTGTCAGAAGTTTGAACTCAAATTGTACGAGGAAGATGGGGTTTTTGTTTGCCCCCAATGTTTCAGACACTCCTCTCGAGCGCCAGGAAAGATCGCGAGTGGAGGCAACCGAGATTCTGCTGGCAAGTTTTCGACACGCAGCAAACTCAAAAACATCATTATTTTGGTGCACTGCGGTATTCATTTTCTTCATATCTTGATATCTAGTTCATGAAGCTTCGTTGTGTATGTAGGAAGTCAACTATATTTGAAATGTGATTTGAAACAAAGTCATGTGTATGGCATTCAGGAATATTCTGAGTGGACTATTAAGACCTAATTTCTCTTTAAGGAATCTATAAAAATTCGAAAAGGAATATTCCCTATTTTCAAAATTTTCGCCTGCGCCGGGCATTTTGGGATTTTCAGGGAAATGCCATGCCGGCTCGCGCCGGCATTTGCATAATTTGCAACTAGGGCGCATACTTGCATTACAGCGCACCACGTCAGCATGGCATCGCAGCCCTTTGCATATCATATATTTTTAAACATATAGTATATTATATGATGTATCTTGAATAAAGGGAGATGATGAAGGTATAGACTATAGTATATATAGTATATTATATGATGTATCTTGAATAAAGGAGATGATTAAGGTATATATATTTAAAAATATATATTATATTGTATGATGTATCTTGAATAAAGGGAGATGATGAAGGTATATACTATAGTATATATAGTATATTATATGATGTATCTTGAATAAAGGGAGATGATGAAGGTATATATATTTTAAAACGTATAGTATATTATATGATGTATCTTGAATAAAGGGAGATGATGAAGGTATATACTATAGTATATTTCGTATATTATATGATGTATCTCGAATAAAGGGAGATGATGAAGATAGTATATATTGTATATTATATGATGTATCTTGAATAAAGGGAGATGATGAAGGTATATCGTCTTTTCAATCAGAAATTCAAGTTGGTGTTATAATCGCGACTGCCGTGATGACACAACGAGT
Organism: Cymbomonas tetramitiformis; assembly: GCA_001247695.2. Taxonomy (NCBI): domain Eukaryota; kingdom Viridiplantae; phylum Chlorophyta; class Pyramimonadophyceae; order Pyramimonadales; family Pyramimonadaceae; genus Cymbomonas; species Cymbomonas tetramitiformis. Next base: position 28,882 of record LGRX02007672.1, read on the forward strand.
AATGCAGATAAATTATGCCATTAGAAATGTAATCGTGACGTAACATTACAAGATGCATGCATGCATGCATGCATGCGTGATGCTGCAGGTGCATATATGTACACATGCAAGTTATATGATGCACACATGCCTGACGCTATGCAAATTACATACGTAAAAATTACACGCATTCATGAAATTATTTTGTACTTTTGCACATACGATTATAAGTGGTCAACCGAATTGAAAGCAGTGAGCTCTGCTTCACTCATATCCATATTTGAGCAATCTAACTGCTGATTCAAAGTGACATTTCGAGCCGGCAACATCGTGGATACTTTCTGATACGCCTGCGCCTGCGGATGTGCCTGCGACTGAAGCGTCAGTTTGTGCAGATCGCATTTCAAACGCCACTTGTTTCAGATCGTCGAGGGGATGATTTGGGTATGTATCTGGAATTATTTCTGTGCGCGGCTGTTTTTTATGACTTGGCATGCATGCCGGATCGGTATAAACGACCTGCATGGTGCCATCTGATGCAGTAATGTGAGTCATGTAAAAAAGAATGGTGCTCGTGATCATGTCCATCGTTACCGCTGACGGATTGTGGGCGATAGCGATGTGCGCGTCTAGTTTATATTTATTGATGGCACGTCCTTTACATGTCGTTATGAATTTTTTTGTCACCACGTATTCCCCTGACTTAATCATAGGATACATAGCACGATTAGTAACGGTTGGAGATGGGTCATCTGAAACGTGTAGATCATGGCATCTAGATTCGTTGGATGTAATTTGATATCTAAACCTTCAATGTCGTTTTTGACACTGCTATAATCAGATATTCCTTTCGTACGCATTTCCTCGGTAACGTTATCGGTATGTTTGCAATTATAATGCACAGCACCTTTGTCTTTTTGGATATATCCTATCATATAGGACTGCGTGTCCTGGAGCCAATGCCGACACCTGAATTCGTGAATTGTCGTGAGGTACAGGGCCGAGCGTTGTTTCTATCAGTGATGTGACTTGCATTTTTCCAGCATCACTCGTTGTCGTAGGATCATTTGCTTTGCATCGGATTTCTATGTAGGATTGCAAGTGCAGATTTTCTTTACGCTTGCCTCGCTCCTGCGACGTTATTCCTAAATCGCATTTGGCATGCACGGCGCCGTGATACATTTGTAGCCATTGTGGGGATACCGTCAGCACCAGTGCGACTGCAATAGATTGAAAATGTCCTGATTGGATATGAGGCATCACCTGGTGCAGGATCGATAACACGTCATGCATTTTCCCGAATACCGCCATGGTTATTGGCAGTTGATGCACGGCCGCGGCCGCGACCACGTGTGCTAGGACAACACACGGTGTCATGCGCGGATGACTCAGCAATGTCATACATGCCAGAAGTGTCATACGCGCCTTACAGCATTAGCGCCCGAGACCCCTGTTGAGGAAGAGACCCCCCTTATATGGGAGTACACAGTACCAATGTACTGTGTAATAATGTGACATGTAGAATACTGGCACATCATACTGCATGATAATGTAGTACAAGCATATGATAGGTTGATGAGACTTGGCCATGCTGACTAGGATTACCTCAGAGAGCTGAGTGAATAAGTAATGGCCAAGGCCAAAGAAACAATTGAGATTTCTAGAGTAAAAACAGCCGCATGGCAAAAGTCAAATATAATACCTAATTCTTACATGCAAATATATGTAGTAAGTCTAGACATAGCAGTCCTATGTCTAAAGAGCTGACCTAGCAGTACCTAGGCAGTTAGTCATTATATGCAGTCCATATAAGACTCCCATCAGTAGTTACAGTGCCCTGTGAGGAGCAGTCCTCCCACAAAATGGTATCAGTGTGCTACGCACCACCACCACCACCACCGCTTCCACAAAATTTTTCTGCTTTGAGATTGTGAATCTTCCGCCAAATTTACGTGTGCCTCAGTTTTTCGAATGGAATTTGGGCTCTCAAGTTACTGGCGCGTTGCGTAACTTTGAGTCAACACTGGCCAGAACGTCGTTTGCGGCTTCCTTCGGCGAATGACTTGTGGCGCTGTCCAGAATTGTTCTTCAATTTACTTGTGAAAACGTGATCTTTCTTCGCGAGTTGCTTCGTAATGGTTTCTTCGTGCACTTGCGCGCGCTTTACAGTCTTGGCTGCTGTGAGTTCCTAGTGCGCACGCAGTTCTTCACTCGAATGTTCGCAATGGCGTTTGTTCCTCAGCAACAAAAGTTCTTAGAATTGTCTAATGCAGCATATACCTTCTTCGCGCCGTGATCTGTGATGGAAAATTTCGGCTCGCCATGGGAGGCCTCCTACTGTGGCACAGTGTGCCACAAATAAAGTAGCCCAGAGCTATCTTTCGTCTTGCGTTCGCTCTGCGCCTGGGACTCGCAAATTACCTTTACAAATTATGGCAATTTTTGCGGGTGCTGCTTAAATTCGAGTTTGGGAATGGTCAAAATTGCACTTCTAGCCGCTGGCCCTGTGTTCGCACTCTGACGCGCTGGTCGACGGCTCGTCGTTTTTCTTGGTGTCATGCTCAGGACCGTAGCCTGCATATCGTACTAAATAGTATTTGACACCTCTAGTGAACTTATCCGAGAGTATATGTGATATCTCAAATAGTGGTTGCCCTTCTTCGGTGATCATCTGTGGTAGAGGCAAAGGTGCTTGAATCGAGTCATTGTACAGCTCTAATCTGGAAACAGGCTGTACCGGATGAATACGGATATCAAGATTTCCGAAATCTAACTCGTATGCACGTCCATGGCTAAGCACTTTGGAAATAGTGAACGGCCCAATATATGGCTGCTTAAAGTGTCTGCCTGCCTCTGTCAAACCGGTCCATTGAATAAACTCGGTCCGTAAAAGAACTTTCTGCCCAACTGCAAACTGCTTAGGCATGTGAGTCTTATTGAATCTGGCTTGGCTAATTTCTGCTGCTCGGGAAATGTTGTCTACCGCGTTGGCATGAACAGCCGAGTACTGGTCAAAATGATCTCGAATAGCTCTTTGTATTGGAACAGGAGCTTCTGGCGGGATAGTAATAACCAGGTCATGAGGCGAAAGTGGTTGCGCCATCGAGTCGAGATAAAATGGTGAATAACCAGTTGATGCAGAAACGGTATTGTTAATTGCAAACTCCACCAGAGGCAACTTGTCCTCCCACGAATTGGCTGAAGTATCATTGCAACAACACCTGAAAATGAAAATGCTACTAATCAGTTTGTAAACCAGAGGATGGTGAAATCAAATTAGAATCAACAATCTGAAATTTACCTGAGGATGTCCTCAATGAAGGCATGGCTTCTCTCATTGGCAGCATTCGACTGTGGATGGTGTGACGATGTCATGGACAATCTCGTACCAGTAGATTTCCACAGTGTTTGCCAGAATGTAGAGGTGAATCTGGTGTCTCGATCTGAGATAATGTTCCTTGGAAGACCATGGAGCTTGAAGATATGCTGCATATATATGGAAGCAGTATGCTGAGCTGTCCAGGTCATGCTGAAAGGAATGAGATGACAACGATGGGAGAATTGGCACATTACCACAAATATACTGTCGTGCCCATTAGTGGTGATAGGCAGATCAGTGATCCAATCAAGAGATACATCAAGCCATTTTGTCTTAGGCACAGAATATCGTATGTGTGCCTGACCATA
>LGRX02007673.1:0-13294 GCA_001247695.2 Cymbomonas tetramitiformis
GGGAGGACGGTCTTGAGAGCGCCTCTGAGCCGCCTCCGTGTCAATGCCACTCTCCACCTCCTCAGCAACTTCCCGAATCTTCAACAAGGCGTTGTGGGTGCCTGGGATGTCGTCAGCGACGGCCTTCCTCTCCCACTCTTCTGGTTTGGAGACATCCAAGTGGATGGCTCTCAGGCGCCGCATCACCTTGGGTGCATATTTCAACCCTCGGCGGTACGTAGAGAGCATCGACAGGTTGGTCATCTCCACGCAATTGGGGACTCTGCCGGCCAGGAAGTTGACGGAGGCCATGCGGGTCTCCAATCGCGAGAAATACTCCGCCGCGGTCTCGTTCATCGCCTGCTTCAGGGCAATGGCCTCGCCATGTGCGTTCTCCAGGTAGGCCTGCGTCAGGGAGCACACCGCCAGATCGCTGAAGAACACGTCCAGCTCCCCGTAGCGTTGGTGCCAGGCTTGCTCGGACCCAAAGGTCCCCGCCGCGCGCTCCAAGAACTTTCTCTGCTGGTCTTGAAGAGTGTGCTCCTTGAAGCTCCAAAGAAGGCTTGACACACTCGCCTGGTACGCTGATACTGATAGCGTACAACTGGGAGTGGTCAGTGCTTCGATCACGATGGCCTCCTGGAATACCTTCCGCACCATGTTGGAGTAGTGCTCCAACTGCGTCAGGAGGCCCTCCTTGTCGGCCGATTTCGTGTCGGACGCGGAGCGGGGGAACCTGGTGACGCTCTTGACCAGCTTTAGCACCATCTCCTTGGTCTTGTGCTCCAGGCGGACCTCGTCTGAGAATGCTCGCAGGTTAGTGCCCTGCGGCAGACGGACGATGCCTGGAACAAAGGGGGTGGCGCTGGGAGAGAGCACGGGGTTCGCAGCGGCGGCAGAGTGAACGGGGTTCGCGGCAGTGGCAGAGTGAACGGGGTTTGTGGCGGCGGAGTGGGGGAAACGGGCTGGAGGTGGTGGTCCCGGGGCATGCGCGGGCGGAGGCGCAGGCGCGGGATTTGTGGGGACTGCAGTCGGAGTGGGCGGTAATGTAGGGGCTGATGGTGGTGCGGGGAGTGGAAGAGGTGTATGGAAGGGCAGGGGTGTGGATGGTTGTGCGGCCACCACGCTCATGCTCCGGTACCAATCGGAGTTGCTGACCTCCGACCACGCAGCGAGCCCGTCCTGATCGAAGTTCTGCATCTCCGACTCCCGCGCAGTAGCAGGGATCCACTCCCACACTGGCTGCCCCATGCTGGTAGACCGCACATTGGCCGCGGCTGGGTCCCCCATTGTCATATCCATGACCTCGCGGTCGACCATGAGGACCCAGGTCTCCACACGAGGGTTGGTAAGGGGTAGGGGTGCATGGTGTAGCCGGCCTCCCATGCGCGCATATGCGGTCAGCGGCGCTCCCAGCAGGTGCATGATTCTGAACAAGATGGCGTCGCCCTGCACCCCAGCCCGGCGGCGTTCATCCCATGGCAGGGAGACGGTTGCCGCGCCTCGCACCCCAGCTGACTGGTGCACCCACAATGACCCACCATCGTGGGTGACGAAGAGGGCTCTAACCTCTGGGTACTGAGGGTAGGAGGGCTCTGGTGCGGGATCGTCAGGGGGATCCTGAGGTGGATCACTAGGGGGGCCTGGTGGCGAGTCGCTTGGACTGGAGTCTCTGGGCTCTGAGTCGGGGTTGCCACCGCCGTGCACCACCGTCTCCATCGCCTGCCGCCGGCGGGCCACCATCATGTTATGGGGATTTGGCCGGCCCTGAGTGGGAGGTTCGGCGGGAGCGGTCTCAGCGGCGGTCTGAGGTACTGGAGGGGTTACGCTGGCGGCGGCGTCTGCCTCGTGTAGATGGTCCGCCGTCAGGCCCTGTGCGCTGCCCTGAGGGTCGCCTGGTGGGGAGGCTCCTGCCGATGCCGTCGCGCCAGGCAGCGCGAGTCCTCTCGAGAGCACCGCGGAGATGTCCAGGCACACTGAGAAGGAATCGTGGTAGAATGTGGTAAACTGGTGTTAAAATGTGGTAAACTGGTGGTAAACGGCGGTAAGCCCCTATGTGGGGTGGTAATCAGGTGGTAAACGTTAAAATATTTATGAAAAAAAATAACTGACGGTAAATCATTGGTAATTTGCGGTAACATAGGTTGAAGCATGGTAAAAGCCTGGTAATTTCAGAACGGAGCGTGGTAAACGAGGATCTGGAATGGTAAATGGTCGTGGCCTAATGGTAAATGGATATAAAACTTCGCAATGTAGTATAAATATAGAGACGGAGCTGGTAAATCGTGGTAAACGAGGATCGGGAATGGTCTCAGATCGAGATGTGCAATTCTCTGGTCTGTGTCACCAACGCAAGGTAGAATTTGAAAGGAGTGGAGCGCCGTGCCCGTCCAGTCCCCGGGGGCGAGCTTGCTATTCATTCTGCCGCAAACTACTTTTTACGGACTCAACAGGCAAGGAGCCTACCGTCTCGAAGGCCAAAGAGTCGGCAAATTCGAGCACGCAGCGAGCAGAGGGTGCAGCTCACGTTCCTCTCAGCTCGATACTTAGTCTTCCCGTGTCCCTCGTGGCATTTTTTTGGGACCTAGGGGGATATATTAGTTTCCGAATCCCTGTAAACACGTCTGATACCTAAGTCTTCGAACAGTGGTCATAATGGGAGCTGATCTTGAAGTCAACGGTTCTGAGGAGGTAGCGCCTTCATTCCTCTTTTACCCACTTGGACGTTCATCGCCTCGAAATAAATTTACGGTAGTAGACTTTTTGGTTTCTTCGGCCATGCAATGCGGCTGTGTAAGGAACTGTTTGTAGTTAGTTTTGCGAGTTCGATTTGCACGAGAGGAACCCTAGGATCTTCCTGATGTTTCAGCGTGCTATGCAATCGGACACGTCAACTGTCAACCTCCTGGAAAATCGATATATGCGGGGGTCTTATTTCTTTGTAGGCGGGAAACGGAGTCGTTACGGATGTTGTAAACGGCGCTCCGACTTCAGAAAAGGGAGCGAGCAGAAGCAAGAAGCGACGCGAGAAAAAGAAGGCCGCTAAGGTAGTCCATGCGACGGTTTTCTAGATTCGGCGTTCAGCCCTGCTGTACGCTGTAGTTTTTTTCCACCACGGGAATGAGAGCGAAGCAAGCTTGTTGCGTAGAGGCTTTCAGAAAGTGATAAAGAGGCGCCTGTGTTTTGCTTCCCACTTGCTGTCCCTGTTTTGATCTTTCTATCTTGTTTTAAACCAACCCTTCACGTCTCAGGAATTATGTGAGAGTTTGTTAAGGCTGAAGAACGCAGTAGCGGTACTCGACTGGCTATTACTTACTCGATTCCTATTTTATACCTGACCTCTCTCCAACCTCTGTTTCGGGTAGGCAAATCCTCCTCAAAAAAACTGCCCACAGACCACGCCATCGCACAAAACTTTGAAAACCATGTGTTATGTCCGGTGTTAGGGCGTTGAATCAGAAGGCTGGCTTCCATGCGGTTACACTCCTGCACGTGTGGCTTCCTCCGAGGCTTCCTCGAGAGGGTCGTGCCGGAAACCCGTTTCTTTTATCTTTCTCGTTCAAGCGGCAACCTACATATATCAGCCCACACGGACCGAACTCGAGCCACCGATTCCGCATTGTGCGCTTCTTGCCGGCAGGCCGATGAACTCGAACTGGCCTCAGACTACCGCTCTCTCTGCGAGACCAAATTGAAGGAGTTCGATCCGGACATCGAGCTACCCTTGCGCGAGGTGCGCTCCATCTCCTTACCTCTCGAGCTCGTGCGCAATACACATTACCAGTCTGTACTCTTCTGCTTCTTTCTAACGCGGCTGTACGCCCGCGCACACAGAAAGCTGGGGCGCTGGGTCCGGATCGCCTGGACTGCGCACCCTTCAAACGCGCAACAACCCGACCTACGTCGTGTCCACCATTGCGCGTCATCGAAATGAGCTCATCGACACGCAACATAGCTACGGGAAGGTGTGTAATTCGCCAACCGGGAGCTGCCGCGCGGCGCGCATGCGGCGGTAACTAACTGCAGTGAACGGGCAGCGCAAAGTGGCCGGTTCTGCTTCGAGTAATTAACAACGGTTGCGCCCCATATTGTGCACCGAGAATCCGATTGCGGTATTCCATGCGCTCCTATGTTATCACTCCTGCCTTCCGGTATGGAGAGGTTTCCGCGGGCGGGTAGGTGTGTGCACAGAGACCCTTATGCCCCGTTCACACTGCTCCTTGGTGTTGTGTTACATGCCAGTGCTCCCGCAGACTGCCGACGCAAACCAGTCTTCAGGCCCGGCCTCTAAGATGGGAGCTGGTATGCTGGCACCGGGTTCAAAGGTTGTTTCAGAGGGGAGCCTTGGGGCTATGTGAGGCGCCGCTGCGTGGCCGGGCTCGCTGGTGAGTGATGTGCAGCTGGAGAAGATGGCACACAGCGCAGAGGCGCGCACGCTGGAGGCGCAGACCCAGGCCCGCCAGATGAAGACGCAGCTGGAGGTCACAGAGAAGGAGCTCGCCACGGCGAGGTTAAAGGCGGAGACACTCCAGTGTCAGGTGCATATGCCTCCTCCCCACTTCTCATGACTTTCCCCTCCTGTTGTGATGGGGCAAGTAGTTGATCCCAAGGAAGCACTCATCGCTGAACTGTGGCACAATCCAGCTGTCCCACCCTCCCCGTGTGAGGGATCCACTGATGGTCCGGTCCTGTTTTGTGTAAGGGGCCCAATAATAGTCCCCCTCGCCGTTGCTGCTGGTCGTGAGCGGCCACTGGGTATTCCCCCTCGCCGTTGCTGCTGGTCGTGAGCGGCCACTGGGTATTCCTCCTCGCCGTTGCTGTTGGTCGTGAGCGGCCACTGGGTATTCCCCCGCTTGCTGCGCTTCCATCGAAGAAGCACATCCCGGCCAGAGCCTTCATATAGCAAGTCGGCGACGCGGACTTTCTTTTCTCTAACTTACAACTGGGACCTGCAGGGTGAGGAGGAAATGGAGGAGGCCGAGGAGGAGAAGAAGCCGGCAAAGAAGGTCAGATCCACGCGGGCTGGCACTTTCTTTTCAGAGTGGGATTTCCCAACTCGCACGTTGAGGGCAAGCTACGGTGGCCCGCCTTCTGCTGCATTCCATAGGGGCAGCGGTCGCGTTGCCTGCTCGTGTGCCCCCTCGAGTTACGACTAGGGGGGATGCCTTTTCACTCCCCTCGGAGCCTTTCCACTCGCTCGGAAAGTGAGGTACTGGTTAGAAAGCCAGCGGCGATTCACCCGCCTTTTTTCCTTCTGGATCGGGGCACAGGGCTCGGCGCGCCTGCTGTGAGCTCCCCCCCTCAGTTTGTGCGTTGTACGGTCTCACTCCTTGCCTCAACCTTGGCGATTAGTACCTGGTGTTGGGTCCGGCTCACTCCCTTTCTGAATCCACTTCACGTGCTTTGCTGTACGTGCCCTTGCTGGCGTGGCAGCTGTTCCAAGGTTCCAGGATATCCAGTTCCAGTATATCTAGGTCATGCGCACGTACGGGAAAATACACGCTCACGGCGGGCCGTGACGAGATGCGGGGAGGGTGGGTAGGTGTCTTAGGGGGCCGCGGTGCGGTGCGGCAAAAAGGGGAGAGGCATCCATGGCGCGGTGCGTGTTGGCTGTGGCGGGCGTGGTGTCGGCTTGGGCTGGGGAGTGGACATGCGTGATCAACCAAGGATGTCTATCCCACTGTGCGCCGAATCAGGCGCGGGGTGGGTGGATACTAACCCTTGTTAGCGCTTGTGCGTGCTTCTTCTGCGGTCGCGAATCAGCGGCCAAGGGGGTTGGCGACGGCGGTGAGACACACACGTGGGTCAGGTGGGGCGGCGGTGCCATGAAACGGGAGGAGTGTGGCGCGGTGCTGGCTTGGGCTGGGGAGTGGACATGATTGTGTGATCAATCAAGGGTGTCTATCCCACTTCGCGCCGAATCAGGCGCGGGGTGGGTGGATACTAACCCTTGTTAGCGCTTGTGCGTGCTTCTTCTGCGGTCGCGAATCGGCGGCCAAGGGGGTTGGCGACGGCGGTGAGACACACACGTGGGTCAGGTGGGGCGGCGGTGCCATGAAACGGGAGGAGCGTGGCGTGGTGCTGGCTTGGGGTGGGGAGTGGACATGATCGTGTGATCAATCAAGGGTGTCTATCCCACTTCGCGCCGAATCAGGCGCGGAGTGGGTGGATACTAACCCTTGTTAGCGCTTGTGCGTGCTTCTTCTGCGGTCGCGAATCAGCGGCCAAGGGGGTTGGCGACGGCGGTGAGACACGCACGTGGGTCAGGTGGGGCGGCGGTGCCGTGAAACGGGAGGAGCGTGGCGCGGTGTTGGCTTGGGGTGGGGAGTGGACATGATTGTGTGATCAATCAAGGGTGTCTATCCCACTTCGCGCCGAATCAGGCGCGGGGTGGGTGGATACTAACCCTTGTTAGCGCTTGTGCGTGCTTCTTCTGCGGTCGCGAATCGGCGGCCAAGGGGGTTGGCGACGGCGGTGAGACACACACGTGGGTCAGGTGGGGCGGCGGTGCCATGAAACGGGAGGAGCGTGGCGCGGTGTTGGCTTGGGGTGGGGAGTGGACATGATCGTGTGATCAATCAAGGGTGTCTATCCCACTTCGCGCCGAATCAGGCGCGGAGTGGGTGGATACTAACCCTTGTTAGCGCTTGTGCGTGCTTCTTCTGCGGTCGCGAATCGGCGGCCAAGGGGGTTGGCGACGGCGGTGAGACACGCACGTGGGTCAGGTGGGGCGGCGGTGCCGTGAAACGGGAGGAGCGTGGCGCGGTGTTGGATTGGGGTGGGGAGTGGACATGATTGTGTGATCAATCAAGGGTGTCTATCCCACTTCGCGCCGAATCAGGCGCGGGGTGGGTGGATACTAACCCTTGTTAGCGCTTGTGCGTGCTTCTTCTGCGGTCGCGAATCAGCGGCCAAGGGGGTTGGCGACGGCGGTGAGACACACACGTGGGTCAGGTGGGGCGGCGGTGTCGTGAAACAAGAGGAGCGTGGCGCGGTGCTGGCTTGGGCTGGGGAGTGGACATGATTGTGTGATCAATCAAGGGTGTCTATCCCACTTCGCGCCGAATCAGGCGCGGGGTGGGTGGATACTAACCCTTGTTAGCGCTTGTGCGTGCTTCTTCTGCGGTCGCGAATCGGCGGCCAAGGGGGTTGGCGACGGCGGTGAGACACGCACGTGGGTCAGGTGGGGCGGCGGTGCCATGAAACGGGAGGAGCGTGGCGCGGTGTTGGCTTGGGGTGGGGAGTGGACATGATCGTGCGATCAATCAAGGGTGTCTATCCCACTTCGCGCCGAATCAGGCGCGGGGTGGGTGGATACTAACCCTTGTTAGCGCTTGTGCGTGCTTCTTCTACGGTCGCGAATCGGCGGCCAAGGGGGTTGGCGACGGCGGTGAGATAGACACACACGTGGGTCAGGTGGGGCGGCGGTGCCATGAAACGGGAGGAGCGTGGCGCGGTGCTGGCTTGGGGTGGGGAGTGGACATGACCGTGTGATCAATCAAGGGTGTCTATCCCACTTCGCGCCGAATCAGGCGCGGGGTGGGTGGATACTAACCCTTGTTAGCGCTTGTGCGTGCTTCTTTTGCGGTCGCGAATCAGCGGCCAAGGGGGTTGGCGACGGCGGTGAGACGCACACGTGGGTCAGGTGGGGTGGCGGTGCCATGAAACGGGAGGCGCGTTGTGTGTTGGCTATGGCGGCCGCGGTGCTGGCATGTGCTGGGAAGTGGTTGTGTGTGATTGTTCAAGCGTGACTCAGCTAATGGTTAAGGTAGCGTGTGTCGCGGGATGGATGCCATGGGTTGCATGTGTGACAGGCGGGGAATTTGGAAGACGGCTTGGCGGAAAGCTGCAAGATCTCCGATGCAGAAAACGTATGAAATTAGCTTTTGCAAATATAGCACGCCGTATTGATAGACATAGTTGGACCCTCCTAGCTAGTATGCCGCCTGCAAGATCCTAGCATAGCATATCTGGTAACAGTTATGTAACATTCCATGCCTGCTTGCCACTTGCACTAATCTTGCACACGTGGCCTCATAGTGCATCCTGCCTGCCACGTGTCCACCCGTGGTCATACCGTGGTAAATTTACCGGTCATATGTGGTAATTTTACCATTGGGGGTCAATTTACCGGTCATATGTGGTAATTTTACCATTGGGGGTCAATTTACCGGTCATAGGGGGGTACCATGGTAAATTATATACAGCAATGGTAAACAATAATATATAATTACCGCGCTATAAGTAAATGTGGTAAAATCGTGTTAGAATTCTTCCACGTTACCAATAGGAAATTACCCACGGGATTTATATCGCCACTATTAGTATAATGGTGGTAAAACACCAATTTACCACATTTTACCACCAGTTTACCACATTTTACCACCAGTTTACCGCGTTTATTTCTCAGTGTGAGGGCCTGTACTGCCGCCAGGACTTCTCTGCGAATGTGTTCACTTCGGCTGCTCGCGTCCGAGTCGGAGCCGGACCTGTGGGCGGCCCTCCGCCTGCGCTCAGCCCGTGCCTGCGTGCTTCGGCTGCCTCTGGTCCCCGTGCTGGTGCGGCTGATGTCCGTGCCGGAGTCGGGGTCAGAGTGATCAGGTGCGTGGCTTGGGCCTGGAAGATGCTTGCCATGTGTCGCAGGGCCCGAGGATGCCCTTCGGGAACGCCGACGCCGGCGAGTCTCTGAGGTTGTTGCCACCGCGGGAAGGTGACGCACCAAGAGCTGGGTCCCGCCCGAGACGTTCTGCTGAACTCCGCTGTCAAGGGGTACCTGCAGAGGGTCCGGCAGGGCCGCGGCGCCGATGCTGATGAAGTGCTGCAGCGATGAGAGATCCGCGCCTGAGTCATGAAGCGCGGAGGTGGCTGGCGCCAGCTGATGGGGCTGCTGTGGTCGATGCTGCGGCTGTTGTGGCGGCTGCGGCTGCTGCTGCTGCTGCTGCTGCTGCTGCTGTAACTGCTGCTGTTGTAACTGCTGCTGCTGTAACTGCTGCTGCATCGGTTCCAGTGGCTGCTGCTGAAGCCACTGCTGTTGCTGCTGCTGGTACGCGAGCCACTGCTGCTGCTGCTGTAGCTGTTGTTGGAACGGTGTGGGATATGCGCCCACGGGGTGATGGGCTCCCAGTGTGAACGGCACTGGTGATACTCCCCCAGCGAGGGGCGCTGATTGGGGCAATACCCAATTGACGCCGTTCCATACAGCCTGTGCGGGGGTGCCATCCGGCATAGTATAAGGGCGGGGCACCGCTGTGTAGGGCATGGTGGTGCCTGGATGTGGAATGGGGTGAGCGGAAGCGTATGCGGTGGGCGATGGGAAGGTCATGGGGGAGAACAGTGTGTGGTGTAGCTGCTCTGCGCTGACACCCATGCTGGGAAATGCTTCTGATGTCTGCTGTGACATTCTGACTGCTGAGCTGGTTGAGTTCAAAGACTGGGTGTGGCAATAGCCACACACTATTACAAGTATTCTCTTAAGTTTTCTTAAGTTTGCTTAACTTTTCTTAAGTTTTCTTATCTTTTCTTAACTTTTTGCGTATAAACCCCCACAAGCCTCCATACGTATAAATTGTAGCGTTGCAATTAGCTATTGGCCGATGGAGTTATACGTCGGTGATATAAGTAAAACTTAAGAAAACTTAAGAAAATGACACCCAATGACACTTAAGACAAATGACCGATGACACCCACCCCACCCTATGACACTTAAGCAAAATGACCGATGACACCACCCCATCCTATGACACTTAAGCAAAATGACCGATGACACCCACCCCACCCTATGACACTTAAGCAAAATGACCGATGACACCCACCCCACCCTATCACACTTAAGACAAATGACCGATGACACTCCACCCCACCTATGACACTTAAGCAAAATGACCGATGACACCCACCCCACCCTATGACACTTAAGACAAATGACCGATGACACCCACCCCACCCTATGACACTTAAGCAAATGACCGATGACACCCACCCCACCCTATCACACTTAAGACAAATGACCGATGACACCCACCCAACCCTATGACACTTAAGACAAATGACCGATGACACACCCCACCCTATCACACTTAAGACAAATGACCGATGACACCCACCCCACCCTATCACACTTAAGACAAATGACCGATGACACCCATCCCACCCTATGACACTTAAGACAAATGACCGATGACACACACCTACCCTATGACACTTAAGACAAATGACCGATGTACACCACCCACCCTATCACACTTAAGACAAATGACCGATGCCACACACCCCACCCTATCACACTTAAGCAAAATGACCGATGACACACACCCCACCCTATGACACTTAAGAAAAATGATAGATGTCACATCACCTACCCAATGACCAAGTGTAAACATACATACATACGTCGTAATGCGATTGGCTCAAACTAACAATGAACAACATATCCAAACTAATGTGCATGCAGCCTGCCACACGCACGATCACCTAACAAGCAACGGATAAGATTAGCAAGCTAAGCAACCATACAGTCTTCGAAAGCTGCTCCATGTCCTGCAAACAAGTCAAGCAAACAATTAGTAAGCGCACAATCATGTGACCCTCAAGCACCCCTCAAATCACTGCCCACGACAAAGCTGTCACGGTCAGTGATTGTGGGCCGTGTCGGGGGGGCATAAAGTGAGGCGTGTGACCCCTAAGCACCCCTCAAATCACTGCCCACGACACATCTGTCATGGGCAGTGACTGTGGGCCGTGTTGGGGCGCATAAGGTGAGGCGTGTGACCCCCAAGCACCCCTCAGATCACTGCCCATGACAAGCCGGACTAAGCTGTTACGGGCGGTGATTGTGGGCCGTGTGGGGGGGCATGAGGTGAGGCATGTGACCCCCAAGCACCCCTCAAATCACTGCCCATGTCATAGCTATCACTGGCGGTGATTGTGGGCCGTGTGGGGGAGCATAAGGTGAGGCATGCGACCCCCAAGCACTCCTCAAATCACTGCCCATGATACAACCGTCCCGGGCAGTGACTGTGGGCCGTGTCGGGGGGCATAAGGTGAGGCGGGTGACCCCCATGCACCCCTCAAATCACTGCCCACGACACAGCTATCACGGGCAGTGACTGTGGGCCGTGTTGGGGGGCATAAGGTGAGGCGTATGGCCCCCAAGCACCCCTCAGATCACTGCCCATGACGTAACCGTCACGGGCAGTGACTGTGGGCCGTGTCGGGGGGGGGCATAAGGTGAGGCGTGTGACCCCCAAGCACCCCTCAGATCACTGCCCATAACATAGTTATCACAGGCGGTGATTGTGGGCCGTGTGGGGGAGCATAAGGTGAGGCGTGTGAACCCCAAGCAATCCTCAAATCACTGTCCATGTCACAATTGTCACTGGCGGTGATTGTGGGCCGTGTTGGGGGGCATACGGTGAGGCGTGTGACCCCCAAGCACCCCTCAGATCACTGTCCATGTCACAATTGTCACTGGCGGTGATTGTGGGCCGTGTTGGGGGGCATACGGTGAGGCGTGTGACCCCCAAGCACCCCTCAAATCACTGCCCACAGCACATCTGTCACGGTCAGTGATTGTGGGCCGTGTCGGGGGGCATACGGTGAGACGTGTGACCCCCAAGCACCCCTCAGAACACTGCCGTTGACACAGGTGTCACAGGCAGTGATTGTGGGCCGTGTGGGGGGGGCATAAGGTGAGGCGTGTGACCCCCAAGCACCCCTCAGATCACTGCCCATAACATAGTTGTCACAGGCGGTGATTGTGGGCCGTGTGGGGGGGCATGAGGTGAGGCATGTGACCCCCAAGCACCCCTCAAATCACTGCCCATGTCATAGTCTTCACTGGCAGTGATTGTGGGCCTTGTGGGGGAGCATAAGGTGAGGCATGCGACCCCCAAGCACTCCTCAAATCACTGCCCATGACACAACCGTCCCGGGCAGTGACTGTGGGCCGTGGCGGGGGGCATAAGGTGAGGCGGGTGACCCCCATGCACCCCTCAAATCACTGCCCACGACACAGCTATCACGGGCAGTGACTGTGGGCCGTGTTGGGGGGCATAAGGTGAGGCGTATGGCCCCCAAGCACCCCTCAGATCACTGCCCATGACGTAACTGTCACGGGCAGTGACTGTGGGCCGTGTCGGGGGGGGGCATAAGGTGAGGCGTGTGACCCCCAAGCACCCCTCAGATCACTGCCCATAACATAGTTATCACAGGCGGTGATTGTGGGCCGTGTGGGGGAGCATAAGGTGAGGCGTGTGACCCCCAAGCAATCCTCAAATCACTTTCCATGTCACAATTGTCACTGGCAGTGATTGTGGGCCGTGTTGGGGGGCATACGGTGAGGCGTGTGACCCCCAAGCACCCCTCAAATCACTGCCCACAGCACAGCTGTCACGGTCAGTGATTGTGGGCCGTGTCGGGGGGAATACGGTGAGACGTGTGACCCCCAAGCACCCCTCAGAACACTGCCCATGACACAGGTGTCACAGGCAGTGATTGTGGGCCGTGTGGGGGGGGGCATAAGGTGAGGCGTGTGACCACCAAGCACCCCTCAGATCACTGCCCATAACATCGTTATCATAGGCGGTGATTGTGGGCCGTGTGGGGGAGCATAAGGTGAGGCGGGCGACCCCCAAGCACTCCTCAAATCACTGCCCATGACACAATTGTCACTGGCAGTGACCGTGAGCCGTGTTGGGGGGCATACGGTGAGGCGTGTGGCCCCCAAGCACCCCTCAAATCACTGCCCAAGACAAAGTTGTCACGGGCAGTGACTGTGGGCCGTGTGGGGGGGCATAAGGTGAGGCGGGTAACCCCCAAGCACCCCTCAAATCACTGCCCACGGCACGGCCGTCACGGTCAGTGATTGTGGGCCGTGTCGGGGGGCATAAGGTGAGGCGTGTGACCCCCAAGCACCCCTCAGATCACTGCCCACGGCACGGCCGTCACGGTCAGTGATTGTGGGCCGTGTCGGGGGGCATAAGGTGAGACGTGCGACCTCCAAGCACCCCTCAGATCACTGCCCACGACACAGGTGTCACGGGCAGTGATTGTGGGCCGTGTGGGGGGGGCATAAGGTGAGGCGTGTGACCCCCAAGCAATCCTCAAATCACTGTCCATGTCACAATTGTCACTGGCAGTGATTGTGGGCCGTGTTGGGGGGCATACGGTGAGGCGTGTGACCCCCAAGCACCCCTCAAATCACTGCCCACAGCACAGCTGTCACGGTCAGTGATTGTGGGCCGTGTCGGGGGGATTACGGTGAGACGTGTGACCCCCAAGCACCCCTCAGAACACTGCCCATGACACAGGTGTCACA
>LGRX02007674.1:0-10103 GCA_001247695.2 Cymbomonas tetramitiformis
GATCTTTTTGGACAGCACGTTTATTACCATGCGAATCTATCTGATTTCCGAACATCGCGTAGGCCATGCGATGTTTAAATAATTTTCGCCATTACACTATCTGACCGTAGGATCATGTGCGCGACAGTGCTTTGCTTGTAGCTTCCCAGCATGCCATGCCATAACGCGTGGGTGGCGTCGCGATAAATATACGCGAATGTAGTGGCACTGTCATCGTTGGCGTCTGGCGATCGTGAGATCGAAAATTCGACTGCGTCGCCCGTTGGGATTCGAGCTTTGCCGTTGCTGCTGCTGCTGCTGCTGTTGCTGCTGCTGTGGCTAATTGACTAAGGTACTAGGCGCTGTCGATCACAAATATGCAATCTCCACTAGGCGTCGATCTTTTTGGACAGCACGATTTATTACCATGCGAATCTATCTGATTTCCGAACATCGCGTCGGCCATGCGATGTTTAAATAATTTTCGCCATTACACTTTCTGACCGTAGGATCATGTGCGCGACAGTGCTTTGCTTGTAGCTTCCCAGCATGTCATGCCACAACGCGTGGGTGGCGTCGCGATAAATGTACGCGAATGTAGTGGCACTGTCATCGTTGGCGTTTGGCGATCGTGAGATCGAAAATTCGACTGCGTCGCCCGTTGGGATTCGAGCTTTGCCGTTGCTGCTGCTGTTGTTGCTGATTGACTAAGGTACTAGGCGCTGTCGATCACAAATATGCAATCTCCACTAGGCGTCGATCTTTTTGGTCAACACGATTTATTACCATGCGAATCTATCTGATTTTCGAACATCGCGTCGGCCATGCGATGTTTAAATAATTTTCGCCATTACACTTTCTGACCGTAGGATCATGTGCGCGACAGTGCTTTGCTTGTAGCTTCCCAGCATGCCATGCCACAACGCGTGGGTGGCGTCGCGATAAATGTACGCGACTGTAGTGGCACTGTCATCGTTGGCGTCTGGCGATCGTGAGATCGAAAATTCGACTGCGTCGCCCGTTGGGATTCGAGCTTTGCTGCTGCTGCTGTTGTTGTTGCTGATTGACTAAGGTACTAGGCGCTGTCGATCACAAATATGCGATCTCCACTAGGCGTCGATCTTTTTGGACAGCACGTTTATTACCATGCGAATCTATCTGATTTCCGAACATCGCGTCGGCCATGCGATGTTTAAATAATTTTCGCCATTACACTATCTGACCGTAGGATCATGTGCGCGACAGTGCTTTGCTTGTAGCTTCCCAGCATGCCATGCCATAACGCGTGGGTGGCGTCGCGATAAATATACGCGACTGTAGTGGCACTGTCATCGTTGGCGTCTGGCGATCGTGAGATCGAAAATTCGACTGCGTCGCCCGTTGGGATTCGAGCTTTGCTGCTGCTGCTGCTGCTGCTGCTGCTGCTGCTGTTGCTAATTGACTAAGGTACTAGGCGCTGTCGATCACAAATATGCAATCTCCACTAGGCGTCGATCTTTTTGGACAGCACGATTTATTACCATGCGAATCTATCTGATTTCCGAACATCGCGTCGGCCATGCGATGTTTAAATATTTTTCGCCATTACACTATCTGACCGTAGGATCATGTGCGCGATAGTGCTTTGCTTGTTGCTTCCCAGCATGCCATGCCACAACGCGTGGGTGGCGTCGCGATAAATATACGCGACTGCCGTGGCGCTGTCATCGTTGGCGTCTGGCGATCGTGAGATCGAAAATTCGACTGCGTCGCCCGTTGGGATTCGAGCTTTGCCGTTGTTGCTGCTGTTGTTGCTGATTGACTAAGGTACTAGGCGCTGTCGATCACAAATATGCAATCTCCACTAGGCGTCGATCTTTTTGGACAGCACGATTTATTACCATGCGAATCTATCTGATTTCCGAACATCGCGTCGGCCATGCGATGTTTAAATAATTTTCGCCATTACACTTTCTGACCGTAGGATCATGTGCGCGACAGTGCTTTGCTTGTAGCTTCCCAGCATGCCATGCCACAACGCGTGGGTGGCGTCGCGATAAATGTACGCGACTGTAGTGGCACTGTCATCGTTGGCGTCTGGCGATCGTGAGATCGAAAATTCGACTGCGTCGCCCGTTGGGATTCGAGCTTTGCCGTTGCTGCTGCTGCTGCTGCTGTTGCTGCTGCTGTGGCTAATTGACTAAGGTACTAGGCGCTGTCGATCACAAATATGCAATCTCCACTAGGCGTCGATCTTTTTGGACAGCACGATTTATTACCATGCGAATCTATCTGATTTCCGAACATCGCGTCGGCCATGCGATGTTTAAATAATTTTCGCCATTACACTATCTGACCGTAGGATCATGTGCGCGACAGTGCTTTGCTTGTAGCTTCCCAGCATGCCATGCCACAACGCGTGGGTGGCGTCGCGATAAATGTACGCGAATGTAGTGGCACTGTCATCGTTGGCGTTTGGCGATCGTGAGATCGAAAATTCGACTGCGTCGCCCGTTGGGATTCGAGCTTTGCCGTTGCTGCTGCTGTTGTTGCTGATTGACTAAGGTACTAGGCGCTGTCGATCACAAATATGCAATCTCCACTAGGCGTCGATCTTTTTGGTCAACACGATTTATTACCATGCGAATCTATCTGATTTTCGAACATCGCGTCGGCCATGCGATGTTTAAATAATTTTCGCCATTACACTTTCTGACCGTAGGATCATGTGCGCGACAGTGCTTTGCTTGTAGCTTCCCAGCATGCCATGCCACAACGCGTGGGTGGCGTCGCGATAAATGTACGCGACTGTAGTGGCACTGTCATCGTTGGCGTCTGGCGATCGTGAGATCGAAAATTCGACTGCGTCGCCCGTTGGGATTCGAGCTTTGCTGCTGCTGCTGTTGTTGTTGCTGATTGACTAAGGTACTAGGCGCTGTCGATCACAAATATGCAATCTCCACTAGGCGTCGATCTTTTTGGACAGCACGATTTATTACCATGCGAATCTATCTGATTTCCGAACATCGCGTCGGCCATGCGATGTTTAAATAATTTTCGCCATTACACTATCTGACCGTAGGATCATGTGCGCGATAGTGCTTTGCTTGTTGCTTCCCAGCATGCCATGCCACAACGCGTGGGTGGCGTCGCGATAAATGTACGCGACTGCCGTGGCGCTGTCATCGTTGGCGTCTGGCGATCGTGAGATCGAAAATTCGACTGCGTCGCCCGTTGGGATTCGAGCTTTGCTGCTGCTGCTGTTGCTGCTGCTGCTGCTGCTGTTGCTGATTGACTAAGGTACTAGGCGCTGTCGATCACAAATATGCAATCTCCACTAGGCGTCGATCTTTTTGGACAGCACGATTTATTACCATGCGAATCTATCTGATTTCCGAACATCGCGTCGGCCATGCGATGTTTAAATAATTTTCGCCATTACACTTTCTGACCGTAGGATCATGTGCGCGACAGTGCTTTGCTTGTAGCTTCCCAGCATGCCATGCCACAACGCGTGGGTGGCGTCGCGATAAATGTACGCGACTGCCGTGGCGCTGTCATCGTTGGCGTCTGGCGATCGTGAGATCGAAAATGCGACTGCGTCGCCCGTTGGGATTCGAGCTTTGCTGCTGCTGCTGTTGCTGTTGCTGCTGCTGCTGCTGCTGATTGACTAAGGTACTAGGCGCTGTCGATCACAAATATGCGATCTCCACTAGGCGTCGATCTTTTTGGACAGCACGATTTATTACCATGCGAATCTATCTGATTTCCGAACATCGCGTCGGCCATGCGATGTTTAAATAATTTTCGCCATTACACTATCTGGCCGTAGGATCATGTGCGCGACAGTGCTTTGCTTTTTGCTTCCCAGCATGCCATGCCATAACGCGTGGGTGGCGTCGCGATAAATGTACGCGACTGCAGTGGCACTGTCATCGTTGGCGTCTGGCGATCGTGAGATCGAAAATTCGACTGCGTCGCCCGTTGGGATTCGAGCTTTGCTGCTGCTGCTGCTGCTGCTGCTGCTGATTGACTAAGGTAAGGTAAGGTACTAGGCGCTGTCGATCACAAATATGCGATCTCCACTAGGCGTCGATCTTTTTGGACAGCACGATGAATTCCCATGCGATGTTAACATGGATATCGCCATTACATCATATGACCGCAGGATCATGTGCGCGACAGTGCTTTGCTTTTTGCTTCCCAGCATGCCATGCCATAACGCGTGGGTGGCGTCGTGGTACATACACGCGACTGTTGTGGCACTGTCATCGTTAGCGTCTGGCGAGCGTGAGATGGAACATTCGACTGTATCGCCCGTTGAGATTCGAGCTTTGCTGCTGCTGCTGCTGATTGACTAAGGTACTAGGCGCTGTCGATCACAAATATGCGATCTCCACTAGGCGTCGATCTTTTTGGACAGCACGATGAATTCCCATGCGATGTTAACATGGATATCGCCATTACATCATATGACCGCAGGATCATGTGCGCGACAGTGCTTTGCTTTTTGCTTCCCAGCATGCCATGCCATAACGCGTGGGTGGCGTCGTGGTACATACACGCGACTGATGTGGCACTGTCATCGTTAGCGCCTGGCGATCGTGGGATCGAAAATTCGACTGCGTCGCCCGTTGGGATTCGAGCTTTGCTGCTGCTGATTGACTAAGGTAAGGTAAGGTAAGTAAGTACTAGGCCCGGTCGATCTTAAATTAAGATCTCCACTAGGCGCATCTGACGGTGGATGGGATTATTTATCTTGCCGACGTGGCGCACTCGAGAGATCCGAACATGAACATCGAGTCTGCCATTCCATTAATGATTTGACATTTCTCGATCCTCGCGTCTGCTATGCAATGTAAAAGCGAATCTATCTGATTTCCGAACATCGCGTCGGCCATGCGATGTTTAAATCATTTTCGCCATTACATCATATGACCGCAGGATCATGTGCGCGACAGTGCTTTGCCTTTTGCTTCCCAGCATGCCATGCCATAACGCGTGGGTGGCGTCGCGATAAATGTACGCGACTGCAGTGGCACTGTCATCGTTAGCGCCTGGCGATCGTGAGATGAAACATTCGACTGTATCGCCCGTTGGGATTCGAGCTTTGCTGCTGCTGCTGCTGCTGCTGATTGACTAAGGTAAGTACTAGGCCCGGTCGATCTTAAATTAAGATCTCCACTAGGCGCATCTGACGGTCGATGGGATTATTTATCTTGCCGACGTGGCGCACTCGAGAGATCCGAACATGAACATCGAGTCTGCCAGTCCATTAATGATTTGTCATTTCTCGATCCTCGCGTCTGTTATGCAATGTAAAAGCGAATCTGTCTGATTTCCGAACATCGCGTCGGCCATGCGATGTTTAAATCATTTTCGCCATTACACTATCTGACCGTAGGATCATGTGCGCGACAGTGCTTTGCTTTTTGCTTCCCAACATGCCATGCCATAACGCGTGGGTGGCGTCGCGATAAATGTACGCGACTGCAGTGGCACTGTCATCGTTGGCGTCTGGCGATCGTGAGATCGAAAATTCCACTGTATCGCCCGTTGGGATTCGAGCTTTGCTGCTGCTGCTGCTGCTGCTGCTGCTGCTGCTGCTGCTGCTGCTGATTGACTAAGTACTAGGCGCTGTCGATCACAAATATGCGATCTCCACTAGGCGTCGATCTTTTTGGACAGCGCGATTAATTACCATGCGATGTTAACATGGATATCGCCATTACATCATATGACCGCAGGATCATGTGCGCGACAGTGCTTTGCTTTTTGCTTCCCAGCATGCCATGCCATAACGCGTGGGTGGCGTCGCGATAAATGTACGCGACTGCAGTGGCACTGTCATCGTTGGCGTCTGGCGAGCGTGAGATGGAAAATTCGACTGCGTCGCCCGTTGGGATTCGAGCTTTGCTGCTGCTGCTGCTGCTGCTGCTGCTGCTGCTGCTGCTGCTGATTGACTATGTAAGTAAGTAAGTAAGTAAGTAAGGTAATTAACTTGGTGCCAAGATTATAAAGGTCAGAGGTTCAGAGGTAGGTAATTTGGTTTGGGTGAAGATTATAAAGGTCAGAGGTAGTAAGTAAGGTAATTTACTTGATGCCAAGACGATAAAGGTCAGAGGTCTAGGCGCTGTCGATCACAAATATGCGATCTCCACTAGGCGTCGATCTTTTTGAACAGCGCGATTAATTACCATGCGATGTTAACATGGATATCGCCATTACACTATCTGATCGCAGGATCATGTGCGCGACAGTGCTTTGCCTTTTGCTTCCCAGCATGCCATGCCATAACGCGTGGGTGGCGTCGCGATAAATGTACACGACTGCAGTACTGTCATCGTTGGCGTCTGGCGATCGTGAGATCGAAAATTCGACTGCGTCGCCCGTTGGGATTCGAGCTTTGCTGCTGCTGCTGCTGCTGCTGCTGCTGCTGATTGACTAAGGTAAGGTAAGTACTAGGCGCTGTCGATCACAAATATGCGATCTCCACTAGGCGTCGATCCTTTTGGACAGCACGATTAATTACCGTGCGATGTTAACATGGATATCGCCATTACATCATATGACCGCAGGGTCATGTGCGCGACAGTGCTTCGCTTTTTGCTTCCCAGCATGCCATGCCATAACGCGTGGGTGGCGTCGTGGTACATACACGCGACTGTTGTGGCACTGTCATCGTTAGCGTCCGGCGATCGTGAGATGGAACATTCGACTGTATCGCCCGTTGGGATTCGAGCTTTGCTGCTGCTGCTGCTGCTGCTGCTGCTGCTGCTGCTGCTGCTGCTGCTGATTGACTAAGGTAAGGTAAGTAAGGTAATTCACTTGATGTCAAGACGATAAAGGTCAGAGGTAGGTAATTTACTTGATGCCAAGACGATAAAGGTCAAAGGTAGGTACTAGGCGCTGTCGATCACAAATACGCGATCTCCACTAGGCGTCGATCTTTCTGGACAGCGCGATTAATTACCATGCGATGTTAACATGGATATCGCCATTGCATCATATGACCGCAGGATCATGTGCGCGACAGTGCTTTGCTTTATGCTTCCCAGCATGCCATGCCATAACGCGTGGGTGGCGTCGCGACAAATGTACGCGACTGTTGTGGCACTGTCATCGTTAGCGTCTGGCGATCGTGAGATGGAACATTCGACTGTATCACCCGTTGGGATTCGAGCTTTGCTGCTGCTGCTGCTGCTGCTGCTGCTGCTGCTGATTGACTAAGTAAGTAAGGTAATTTACTTCATGCCAAGACGATAAAGGTCA
The DNA here is from genome assembly GCA_001247695.2 of Cymbomonas tetramitiformis. Lineage (NCBI taxonomy): Eukaryota > Viridiplantae > Chlorophyta > Pyramimonadophyceae > Pyramimonadales > Pyramimonadaceae > Cymbomonas > Cymbomonas tetramitiformis. The sequence goes on from LGRX02007674.1 coordinate 7,231, forward strand.
GAGGTAGGTAAGGTAAGGTAAGGTAAGGTAAGGTAAGGTAATTTGGTTTGGGTGAAGATTATAAAGGTCAGAGGTAGGTACTAGGCGCTGTCGATCACAAATATGCGATCTCCACTAGGCGTCGATCTTTTTGGACAGCACGATTAATTACCATGCGATGTTAACATGGATATCGCCATTACATCGTATGACCGCAGGATCATGTGCGCGACAGTGCTTTGCTTTTTGCTTCCCAGCATGCCATGCCATAACGCGTGGGTGGCGTCGTGGTACATACACGCGACTGCAGTGGCACTGTCATCGTTAGCGTCTGGCGATCGTGAGATCGAAAATTCGACTGCGTCGCCCGTTGGGATTCGAGCTTTGCTGCTGCTGCTGCTGCTGCATGTAATACACTAGGCGCTGTCGATCACAAATATGCGATCTCCACTAGGCGTCGATCTTTTTGGACACCGCGATTAATTACCATGCGATGTTAACATGGATATCGCCATTACATCATCTGACCGCAGGATCATGTGCGCGACAGTGCTTTGCTTTTTGCTTCCCAGCATGCCATGCCATAACGCGTGGGTGGCGTCGCGATAAATGTACGCGACTGCAGTGGCAGTGTCATCGCTAGCGTCTGTCGATCGTCAGATCGATAATTCGACTGCGTCGCCCGTTGGGATTCGAGCTTTGCTGCTGCTGCTGCTGCTGATTAAGGTAAGGTAAGGTAAGGTAAGGTAAGGTAAGGTAATTTGGTTTGGTTGAAGATTATAAAGGTCAAAGGTCTAGGCGCTGTCGATCACAAATATGCGATCTCCACTAGGCGTCGATCTATTTGGACAGCGCGGTTAATTACCATGCGATGTTAACATGGATATCGCCATTACATCATATGACCGCATGATCATGTGCGCGACAGTGCTTTGCTTTTTGCTTCCCAGCATGCCATGCCATAACGCGTGGGTGGCGTCGCGGTAAAATGTACGCGACTGTTGTGGCACTGTCATCGTTAGCGTCTGGCGATCGTGAGATGGAACATTCGACTGTATCGCCCGTTGGGATTCGAGCTTTGCTGCTGCTGCTGCTGATTAAGTAAGGTAAGGTAATTTGGTTTGGGTGAAGATTATAAAGGTCAAAGGTAGTAAGTAAGTAAGGTAATTCACTTCATGCCAAGACGATAAAGATCAGAGCTAAGTAAGTAAGGTAATTTGGTTTGGGTGAAGATTATAAAGGTCATAGGTAGTAAGGTAAGTGAGGTAATTTAATTTGGGTGAAGATTATAAAGGTCAGAGGTCTAGGCCCGGTCGATCTCAAAGATGAGATCTCCACTAGGCCATCCGACAATTCAATCGGTTAAATATATTGCTCATTAGTAATTGATGATTGGGCGGTTGTTATGCATGGCGGTATGATTTGCAATGTGAGACATTATATGTGTTATATGGTTAGATATGATATATTATGTCGACGGCGTACATGTAGTATACGCTAGTTACAAATAGAGGATGGCGGTGCAAGGTTTGGATGTCCAATATGATTACCAAGGCGACATAGCTAGTTACTATAATGATACGTTACTTTCTAGTGCAAACTTTTCCCTAGCGTTCGCGTGTTGGTTGCGCTTGGTGGCGGTGTATGGATGATGATATATCCCTTTCGTTCAGGTATTCATTAGTTATCATTTGGGCGGTTGTTATGTATGTACGGCGATATGATTTGGGATGTGAGATATTAAATGTGTTATATAGCTAGATATGATATATGGTGGCGGCGTACATGTAATGTAAGCTAGTTGCAAATATTGAATGGCGGAGCAAGGTTTGGCTATCCAATATGATTATCGGGGACACAAATAGTTACTATGATTACTTATTTTCTAGTACGAACGTTTTCTTAGCTTTCGCACGTTGCTTACGCTTGGCAATTGTAGTGTAGATACACGTGTAGTCGAACAAGCAAACACTCTGCATACATATCTTACATACTATTCAGCATTTGCACATGCATGGCATCGAAAACAATCTGTTGAATGTGCAGAATGTAAATGCTCACGCACCGATCAATACATCAACATCGCGGCGCGCTGCGCGCAATTAGCGCTAACTGCATAATCAATACTAAGATTGCCTAATTGATGAGACATGTCTGCAACAAATCGTGAAGAATATATGGAGCGTTATACATGTTGATGTGGATAATGTTGATGTCAACAACCTCTTGGAGTGTTAGCTGAAGTCTGAGCAAGCAATATATGACCCTCGTAGCAGAGTTACTTTTCTGCTACACATGTATGGCGATGTCCGTCAGCTTGTGGCAATTGCTTAGGTGGGGGCGAACATCATGTGAAAAATAATGGAGGCTCATACCGGTGTGGGTACATAGTGCAATTGATCTTCTGCGGCTACGGTGTGCCAAAGGAGTCGGTCCAAGGAAAAGCCACACTCATGCACGCGCATAATTACATACTTGCACACGCATCCAAACACAACTCATACACACACACACACACACACGCACACTCGCGACTGCAAGCGCACGCGCACACACACATTCTTGCCACTTTAACAATCGATATGCATGTCGCATGTAGCATGCACACGTTGCCCGCTGACAAAAGCAGACCCACCATCAATCCAGTGGATGTGAGAAACATGCTTGTGGGAATAGATCAGGGCATGACTATATACCGCACCCACACATCCTAGCCAAAAAAGAAAGTGTGCAGCCACGTTGGAAGCTCAGCCAGTGTTACACTGCAAGTATATTATGAAAATATCACACGTTGGTGCTCGAGCGCACACCGTGAAATTCGAGAGGGAAATCGGCTGCATTGAAGTCCCCACACACACACACATATATATATACAACGTTGTATACATATATAT
>LGRX02007676.1:0-30664 GCA_001247695.2 Cymbomonas tetramitiformis
GAGGATGGCAGATGAGTGGCGCAGTAAGCGAGGAGGATGGCAGATGAGTGGCGCAGTAAGCGAGGAGGATGGCAGATGAGTGGCGCAGTAAGCGAGGAGGATGGCATGGCAGCCGACGCGAGGTGCAGGTGGAGCAAGGGTGGGTCACGGCGTCTCACCATGTGGAGGATGGGAGAAGAGTCGAGGCGAAGCACTGCCAGATCAGGGCGGACCTCAAGAGTACCGACACGTGAGGGGGAGCGCGGGCGAGCAGGTGGCGCAGAGGATGTGCAAGTGGCTGGATGCGGCTGGGGGTGAGGCGGTGGAGCGTGTGTACTCAGCCAGCACCCGCCTCGACCTGGAGTCCACCGTGGTGTTCGCCCGTGCGCTGTGCGAGGTCTCGTGGGAGGAGCTGCATCCCCAGGTGACCCCTGCCCCCTCCCCCCTGCCCAGTGGCTGGTGCAACCACGATGGACACAAGACTGTTCGCAGCTCTCAACAGGGAGGGTCACCTTGGCACCCAGGAAGGGGGCTCCATGGGCCTCCAGGCCGACCTCCCTCCCAGGCAATGAATGGACCATTGGGCACTGGGTTGTCGCATTGGCTAGCTTTGCTTGGAGGCTCTAAGGATCGCGCTCCGAGAATTTCCGAGCAAAGCGAGCGTTGATGTTTATACCGTTTTTGTAAACCGGCATGCACTCCACTGATAGGCTATTTTTCATATGGGTTTACAAAAACAGTATACAGATCAACGCTCCCTCTGCTCGGAGATTCTCAGAGCGAGAATGCCTGGATCTCCTTGGCGCCTGCCTGGCGGTGGTGCATACGCCGCCTTCCAGAGCCTTCCTGGTTGTTCTCTGGAAGGGGTACAAGACGGTGGGGGTGCGATTTCAGAGAGGGCGAGGGGGCTGTGGCGGTGCGCAGGCGGGCGGGGCGCCGCGCATTTTCAGCCTGCAGAAGCTGGTGGAGGTGGCGCACTTCAACCTGCTTCGGATCCGCATGATCTGGTCGCGCGTGTGGCCGGTTTTCGCCGCGCACCTCGTGGCTGCGGGCAGCCACTCCAACGCCAGCGTGGCCCTCTTTGCAGTGGACTCGTTGCGGCAGCTAGCGCACAAGCTGCTCGACCGCGCTGAGCTGGCGCACTACACCTTCCAGAACGAGGCCCTCAAGCCCTTCGCCACGCTCATCGGGCGCACCAGCTACGTGGTGGTGCGCGAGCTCATCGTGCGCTGCATGTCCCAGCTACTGCAGGTGCGCCGCACTCGCCCGCCCTCCCGCCCACTCCACGCGCCCTATAGGTGTGGGGCTCGGAGACGAGCCAGACGCGACCTCGTCAAGACCTGCCACAGGAGTTGATCTTGGAGCGCACCGCGTCACGCCATCGGTGCTCTCTCTGTCTATCTGTCTGTCTGTCTTCCCCGCTCTCTCATCTTCGGATCTGGAGACCGAAAGAGGTCTTCGCCTGATTGGCCGGAGCTCCTGCGAGCGCCAGGCCTTGGGCAGAGAAGCTGGTGGGAAAGGGCGGAATGCGCCTCATGGCAATGATGCATCTCTTGCTGGAACGAAGGGTGCGTGGAGCGGACGTTGTTCACAGGGCTGGGAGACGCTTGTGAGGTTGGTGGGGCTGGCACTCGGGGCTGCTTGCTGGCGCATCGGAGTTGTGACTCATGGCCTGTGGCCTCCCCCGCTGCCCCCTCTTTTCTGTGGCAGGCACACTGGGGCGGCATTTGTTCCGGCTGGCGCAGCGTTTTCATGGTGTTCACCTCCGTCGGGGAGGACCCACAGGAGGCTGTGGTGGTACCAGCTTTCAAGGTACCTCCCTGCCCAACTCGCCTTGAAGACTAGGGTGTGAGGCGGCGGTGGTGATGGCAGGGGAGCATGTCCGGCTCCGCAGTTCGCCGGCCTTACTGGCGGGCGATGACGAGCCGGAGAAGGGCCCGGGATGAAAAATCCTGTGAGTGGTTTTGCCATGTACAGCTGCTCTGCGGTACATGCAATTTGGCACATGTGATGGAAGGGGGAGGGTTTCGGATTGAGGTGGAGCAGGCGCTGGAGCCGGCGATCATGGAGCTGTTCAACACCATATCAGGGGACTGCTTCGCAGACTGCGTGAACTGCCTCACCAGTTTTGCGCACAACCGCCACAACGTGGACATCAGCCTGCAGGCGCTGCGCGGCCTCACCACCTGTGGCCACCGCCTCGCGGCGGTGCTCGCTGCGGCGTCCGCCACCGCCTCCGAGAAAGACGACACCGTGCTGACCCCTGCTGTGTCGCTGCCTGCCGGCGGGGCGCTTGCGTCCCCCCCTGGCGCTATCTCCCGCTCTGCTTCCGACGCCTTGTGCTCCACCCGCGTATCCCCCAATAGCAGGTGCTCACAGCTGCTGCGCATGCCCAGTGCCCAGTCCCCCTACTTGCCCAATGCGAATGGGCAGAGAGAACACGCTTGGTGTGGTGCCACCTGGATGTGCCACCCGGGTGACTCTAAGTGCGCTCGCTAAGATCTGAGCGGTCGCTGCAAGCTCGCTAAGATCTGAGCGGTCGCTGCAAGCTCGCTAAGATCTGAGCGGTCGCTGCAAGCTCGCTAAGATCTGAGCGGTCGCTGCAAGCTCGCTAAGATCTGAGCGGTCGCTGCAAGCTCGCTAAGATCTGAGCGGTCGCTGCAAGCTCGCTAAGATCTGAGCGGTCGCTGCAAGCTCGCTAAGATCTGAGCGGTCGCTGCAAGCTCGCTAAGATCTGAGCGGTCGCTGCAAGCTCGCCAAGATCTGAGCGGTCGCTGCAAGTTCGCCAAGATCTGAGCGGTCGCTGCAAGTTCGCCAAGATCTGAGCGGTCGCTGCAAGTTCGCCGGGCTTTCAGCTTCCTCTTAAGCCCGCGCAGATCTCGAGTTCAGAGCCACCCTATCGGCCTGGCAAACTCCAGGGGGCTGCCACCTGCCTAGGGCCTCCAGCAGCTCATCGACCCTGGTGCCGGCGCCTGCACTGGAGACGTGGCGCCGCAGACACTGGTGCCCCTGGGAGGTGCCTCCATGAGCGCGCTCCACAGGTGCAGCGCTTGAATACTGTGAGGGGAGCGCTCAGAGGCGGAATTGGCGGGGGCTCGGGTGCGGCTCGTGCAGGCTCCAGAGGGGTGTGGCCATGGGGGCGGAGGGGGCGGAGATGCTTGAGCTGCTGTGGCTGCCGCTCCTAGCGAGCCTGTCTCAGCTCTCCTCCGCAGGTGACATCTGGCAGCTCTCCTCCGCAGGTGACAGCTGGCAGGTGCCGCAAGTGCGCGCCGCGGCCCTCGACGCTCTCTTCGGGCTTTTGCACGAGCACGGCCGCCAGCTGTCGGCGCCTATGTGGCAGCGCCTTGCCGAAAGCACGTTGTTCCCGCTGCTGGACCCGGAGGTCCACGAGGACGGTGGGCCCGGCCCGCGCGGTGGCGGCGATCAGGACGACACCTGGTTCTGCTGGCGCTGCGAGCAGTGCCTGGCACCACTGTGCCACTTGCTTGGCAGCTTGCATGACCACCCGGGCGTGGCAGCCCTCCATTTGGACGCGCTCACCCTGCTGGAGGCGGGCCTCACGCGGGCGGGTCAGGTGCGCATGCCAGCCCCTTCCCCACTCACAGTGCACTCACCAAAGTGCCGTGCTGCCAGCATTAGCACGAGGCTGGAGCAGTCGACGAGAGCGCTCCGGGCTGCAGCACCGAGTTGCAGTGCTCATGCTGGAGTGCCAAGCGTGGTGGGCAGCGCAGCTGACCTGCCTTGGCACCTCCTTTGGCAGCACTTACACTGTGCGCGCAACTTGGCATCGCACCACTCACCACTTGACACCGCAGCAGGGAAGCACGCCATCTCCACTCACCACTTGACACCGAAGTGCTTGGACTCTTGCTGGCCCGGCAGTGTCGCGCCAACGCGGGTGCATTGTGCTGCTGAATAGCGCTTGGCGCTTGACAGTTATGCGTGGGGCGCCCCCAGACAAACCTTTTAAAGGGGGGGGAGATGGCACTTGATGGCGTGGGTGCACACCCACGCTCGACGCATGAGCGGAGAGGTGTGGCGCTCACGGCAGTGCGGTAAGGCTGGCGGGGTGCCTGGTACATGCGACGCGGCCGTGCCCTCTGGGCCTGTGGTTGCCCTCGCCACGTGGGTGGACTGCCGCAGACGCTCTATGGGGGCAAGGGGTTCGGTGCATGGCAGGCGGTGGCGCGGGTAGCTGCGGCAGCGATGATGAGCTATCTCGATGTGGCAGCAGCACAGCTCAGCGACGCAGAATGGGCGGAGGTCCTCCAGGTGCTGCGCAATGCGTGCATTGCCAGTACGCCCTCCGAGCTCGTGCCTCACCCCAACCGCGCCGCGGCGTCTGCGGGGTTCCCCCAAGGCCGGGAGGACCCGAGTGCAGCCTCAGGCAGGCCCCGGGGCGAGGGCGGAGACGATACGGTAGCTCCCAACGCGGCGTTCCCGGCGTCGGCAAGTGCGGACTCGCGCCTGCTCAGCGTGGAGCTCGGGTGCAGGCAGTGTGTCACCTCCGCACTTCAGTCCATCGTGGGCAGGCTCGATGCGGGAGAGGGGACGGGCAGCAGCACCCCACGGGAGCAGGTGGACTCCCCTCTGGGAACAGGCTCGTCAGCAGGGGCCGCCTCCCTGCACTCCTCGGCACAAATGAAGGAGGCGCCAGCTGCGGAGGCAGGTGTCGTGACGGACCTTGCCGTGGATGAGCGGGCAGAGGTGGTGGTGGTGCATATCACGGCGGCAGAGCCCGGCCGGGGGAGCAGCACGGATGTCAGTGCATTAGGTGCGAGCATGGAGCGCCGCCTATCCAATGGCCGAACTTTTCAGACTCCTTGTGCCTGCTTTTTGGACCGGCTCTTATCGTACCTTTTGGCAGGTTGCTTGGCTGGCTGCTGGGTATCATACCAGCAAACCTTTCAACCCTACTTTGACGGCAGCGGAGTAAATCATAAAATCTCTGGAGATTGTGCCAGCAGAAGTTGTAGCGGGCTGGCGTGCAGGGTTCTTTACATCTATGCATGCCGCCCCCGTGCATGTGCCTCCCGGTGCCTCTTGATTTCCTATATATATATATATACAACCTAAGGTTGCATATAGATATAAACTTGTATCAGGCGGGGAATTCTACAGAGTGAGGTGGCTTATGGGCGGCGGCTGACCCACGATGGGCGATGGGGCGAGCAGAGGAGGCGGGCGCCACGGGCAGGGCGGGCAGCGTGGATGTGCGGCAAAAGTGCATCACGCAGCTCATTCTGCAGCAGCTTATGGCACAGCTGTGCACGCGCCACGCGGCGAGCATGCCGTTTGCACTGCAGCTGGAGCTCCTGGACCTGCTCAGCTTCACTGTGGACTTCGCCTCCATCTTCAACCACAGCGTGCGCGCCCTCTCCAGGACCTGCAGAAGGCGCCAGCAGCTCCCGCGCTCCTGGCAGCATCTCCCATGCAGGGGCGGATGGCGTTCAGCTTGGCCTGCCACTGCTGCTCGTCAAGCTCACATTTGGGCAGAATGCTTACTCATACCTGGCCTGCGGCTGCCGCGTGTCATGTCCGCATTTGAGGTAATGTACGGCGCCCTCGTGCTGGCCAGCTGGTGCGCGTGCCAGCGACCTTTGGCCGGGATTGGCTGTGAAGCGCGCTTCCGGCGCTCCCGTGCTGACTGCAGCCTCCCGAGCCTGCAGGGCGTGGCCGCGCAGGCAATGGGCTCATTCAGGTGTCCGTGTGCGGCGCCGGTCTGCTGCCCATGGGGGAGGGGCGCAGACTGGAGAAAGGAGGGGACGTGCGCGTGGGTGAAGTGTCTGGTGGCTTGAGGTGGCTTGAGGTATGGTGGTGGCTTGAGGTATGGAGGTGGCTTGAGGTATGGTGGTGGCTTGAGGTATGGTGGTGGCTTGAATGCGGTGGTGGCTTGAGGTATGGTGGTGGCTTGAGGTATGGAGGTGGCTTGAGGTATGGTGGTGGCTTGAGGTATGGTGGTGGCTTGAGGTATGGTGGTGGCTTGAGGTATGGTGGTGGCTTGAGGTATGGTGGTGGCTTGAGGTGAGGTGGTGGCTTGAGGTGAGGTGGTGGCTTGAGGTGAGGTGGTGGCTTGAGGTATGGTGGTGGCTTGAGGTATGGTGGTGGCTTGAGGTATGGTGGTGGCTTGAGGTATGGTGGTGGCTTGAGGCATGGTGGTGGCTTGAGGTATGGTGGTGGCTTGAGGTGTGGTGGTGGCTTGAGGTATGGTGGCTTGAGGTGTGGTGGTGGCTTGAGGCATGGTGGTGGCTTGAGGTATGGTGGTGGCTTGAGGTGAGGTGGTGGCTTGAGGTATGGTGGTGGCTTGAGGTGAGGTGGTGGCTTGAGGTATGGTGGTGGCTTGAGGTATGGTGGTGGCTTGAGGTATGGTGGTGGCTTGAGGTATGGTGGTGGCTTGAGGTATGGTGGTGGCTTGAGGTGGCAGGGTGAGGTGGTGGCTTGAGGTGGGGTGGTGGGGTGTGGGTCCATGCGCCAGGTGCATAGGACTTGCGCGACGCTCCCCGGGATGCACCCTGTGAGCCTGCTGCGCCAGGAGGTGGAGGGGGGCCTGCTTTACCTCGAGACCATGGTGGCATGGCGCGCTTGGCATGCGCCCCGCGACAGCGACAGCGACCTCCCCGCCAGCATAGGAAGAGGCGCGATGGAGGGAGCTGGGTGCGCCATGGCGGCAGAGCAGCAACAGGAGCAAGCACGTGTAGCTCTGCAGCGCATAGGTGTGGGGGGGGCCTGGAATTCATCTTGTCTGGCACCACCTTAGTTCTCTTTGGGGGTGGTTACACACTGGATTCTGCTCACCTCTAGAAGTACTGCCTGCTGCCGTGTGTTGACACCGCGGACGGAGCCTTAGGTGGCAAGAAGTAAACTCTGGGGAACCCATTCCCAGGCTTGCCCGTCTGGGGGGGCGTTCCACCACAGCGTGACCGGGAAGTCGATGCCTCTTCGTGCATGCCATACTCAGTAATTTGGGGGTAGAAGTATTCACCGAGTGACACTCGGCGATGCGTTGTACACCCGATGGAGCCCTGTCCTGTGCGAGATTGCTTAGGGATCCGCGTGGCCTCTGAGGGCAAGCCCCGTCGCTGCCGCGCATCTGACGGCCTGGGGCGGGGGCAGGGTGGACATGCGAGCACATCCTGAAGCGTGCCGTGACCGCCGGCGAGAGCGTGGGCGTGTGGCAGATGCACGACCGAGCCATGCGGTCACCCGTCGTGGCCGCTGCGGTGCGTGTGCTGAGCACGTTGCCACAGGATGTGTTTGTGGAGCGCGCAGGGGCAGTTTACCCGCTGCTCGCATGCCTCACCCGCGATGATAGTCTGGAAGTAAGGCGAGCTGTGAGCGATGCCATGACGAATTGTGTCGGGCCGTTGATTCTGGCAGTTTAACTCTCCGATGTGCTGTGCTGCCCCCCCCTTATGAGGACATGCGTGAGCTCAGCATGCGGCAGGAAACCTCTTGGACTCCGTGTCCACGTAGTGTGTGGCGCAGCAGTGGGGACAATAGAGTGCTCCCAAGATGAGGGAAGTTGCGCGGTATGACCTTTTTGTTGTGCCCGAAGTGGGTGCACACGTGAGAGGGTTGGCGAGGGGTGAAGTAATCAAGCGTGGGGCATCCATAACTATACTTAAGCTGGCGTATAAGGTGCAAACAAGTACACGTTTGCAATGAGGAGTTGTAAGCCTCTCCTTTGCTCCCTAGATTTTGATACACAATATTAAATTGTATGCTATGATGATTGCATGGAATCGCAACCAACCACACTCATACGTGGTGTGCACAGTTTCTGGTCTCGGATGTGCACCATTGTGGTTGATAATCACAATTGCCTGCAATATAATCTATCGAGTAATCGGAATGGCAAATCTTTCATCATGCTGAGTGTCGCGGGCCATTGCCGTTCTGGACCCTTGCGGTTGATTGCAAATGCGCCGCTGGCGGATCGGGATGTTTCAGGGATGCCCCGTCAGATGTTGTTCTGAACTCTGCAGCAGAATCTATGAAAGTATCCAACACAGTCGATATCATATGTTCCAAGTTTTCGGTATTTTTCGGTATCATACGGTAGTCGCATCATCTTGCTTATGTAGTAAATTCAAAGCTGTGAGTGATACCGTACCAGATATCCTTCCCGGGAATGTTTTCGACGGTAGAAGGGTATCCGTGTTTTGGGGTTAGTGGTATTGAAATCTATAGCGAAGGTGGAATATCATGGCCTATATGATGGGATTTCTATATGATTGAATTTTGTTGGAGAAGGGGGGACTGATGCGCCCATACTTAAGGACATCGTGCTGATTCATACAGCTGCAAAACATGTTTCTTGCAAGGTACACATTGTTCACAACACCAAACACATTCATTGGCAATAAACAAAGTTTTATTCCAAATGCTGCATATACAGTAAGCTAGTTGTCCTAGTTCCATAGGCGGTGCCCTGTCAGACTTTGACAGGTGTGGGGTCCCGGATGCGGGCACCGCCCCTAAGCATATGGGTTGACTGGCCCCAGATTCCCGGGTATCCACTCCCCCTTCCCTTCTCCCAGGTTGTGGGCGGGTGGGTGAACAAATCTGGTGCACTCGTCAGGTTGAAATATTTACTTTTCTGCCTCCACTAGTGTAGCAAGAAGCAGGTACAATTTGCTGCTCATCAAAGAGTGAGCTGCAAATCCCTTGGTCCTATCATTTCTAGTTCCTAGAAATGGAGGCTAACCAATCCTATTCACGAAGGATCTAAAAGGAATTCTGAATGGTTCCATCCACCAACCAGTAGGTGAGAAAGTGTCATCGCTCATCTTCTCTCTGACGTGGTCTGGTGTGAGGCCTCACTTCCACACCTTAGCCAAGGTGTGGATACAACAGAATGCATATCTCATCACAGCCCCTTGGTTGAGTGTCATCACCCTTCATCTAAGGGCTCTACTCAGGTGCATATCTCATGTGTGACGGAGCTGTCATTCTGTGTGTTTGGTCCTAGCTTGTATCACATGGTTTCAGAATTTGAGACACTCGGGCCTGCGTTCTCAATGAAATCAAGAGCTTTTTGGCTCATTTTTCTCCCAGTTCTGAGACCTACTTTGATGCAACAAGCTAGGGGGACTTGTTCACACGATAGCCGTAATTGACCCTTTTCAGTTGTAATTGTGAATTAAACGTGCGATTTTTCGTACGTAAAATGGTGTTCAATAATGCGACCTAGATGATGGTATCCTCGCGTGGGTCACTCCCGTTCCCGCACGCATGATGGTGATTTCCGATGCGAGGGCCGATAGCTACATAAAGCCGCAACAACAAACAAACCCGACGACGAAATGGGCCCGCAGACTCGGACCACCTCACGTGCCATGCCGTAAGCCTTGCGGCACAAATATCGCAGAAAGCCCAACATGTCAACGTAAACACCACAGCAGCACCCTCATAGCATTCTCACGACTGCCCTCACAATACTCCACGCCGACGCAAAAGTTGCTTAAACACCGTCCGCCAACCGCCTAACTCACAAGCGGGAGCCACGTACGTGTAATACCTCGTGGGCGATGCGAAGTCGACCGAGTTTGTCGAAGACTGAAAAGTGTACTCCGACGAAACCCGAAGAGAACCGAGTATAGAGAAGCAACAAATTGGTAAGGTATAACAAGTATAGTGTGAGACAACACAACGCAAGGTACAATGCACATGAAAAGAAAAGAGCCACACGATACGACGGTGTTTCATACAACAGAGGCCCCATGCTTGGCTCTTGATCCGCCGCATATGTATGACGACAATGCTCACGCACTTTTCTATACGCGAGATAACGCCGATAAGAAATATATATGCGACGAGAAGTAGAAATGCGCGGGACGATGACAAAAACGTGCCCGTTTAGTGGTTCTTTCGTCGCGGACCGTTCATGATACGACTATTGCGGAATACGGTGACTTCTATACCTTTTAGCCCGTAGGGCTTCCCCAAGCCTCGCCTAGAATCCTATGTCTTTCTCCCTTCCAATTGTGGTTGGACGGCTCCCGCCTCTCCTACCTTTAATGCGGTCTCGCCTAGCCGCGTCGGGTACAAGTCGTGTCACGGAGGTATCTCGAGTCTCTGTGTTTGTAATGTAAGGCGACACCATTACTGTAGGTGCAAGTCGTCGGGCATCGTTTTATTTCACTTCGACTTGTCGCGGGGCATTTACCATAATTTTAATTCATTTTCCGAATTCGCCCCAAATTGCGAAAATTTTGGGCCATTGCAGCTCGTATATTCTATGTGTAATAGAGAGAGAGAGAGATATGTATCCTTGGTTGGGGACCCTTTAGGGCTCTCGACTGTGTCACCGCCTACCCCTACGAGGTACCGTTCAAATCCATGATAGTGATGCTCAATTGATCGTGATCGATGATGAATTGATGATGTTTTGATGATTTGAACATTAAAATACATTTGATCATTTGATGCATCTTCATGCATCAGAACTGAGGCAAACCGATACTTAGGGGTTTGGTTTGCGCTAGATGGCGGATGGGAACACCAAAAACAGATACTTATGGATAAGCTCACCCAAAGCTTGCTGTCAGTTCAAACACAAACTTTAAACTTGAACCAGCTTCGTTACATAATCAATGCGGTTGTTGTACCAAGAATGGCATATCCCTTGAAAGTTACATCGATTATTTGCACGGAAACAAACAATGTAGCAAAAGAAATTGATGGCACAGTAGCAAACTTTGTCTTGAGATACTTAAATTGTCCCATAGACACAAACCATCAATTAGTCTGGACACCGGCCGCACTAGGAGGACTGGGGATTGACAATGTAACAGACATTGCCCATGCTACATGCATCTCGGAAACCTTAATCACACTATGCAATACAACAGAATACGAATATTGGAGTGACCAGATCATACAGGGAACACATGGCACACCGAATGCACACCTGTACAGAGACAACAGCAGCACATGGAGCAGAATGGCAAGTTATGTCATGGAGAGAGAAGCGAGGGAACTAAAAATTCAGGGCTCTCCTTTATCCCACCACCTCCCTTTCAAAAAAGCCACAGACAAAGGTTGGAACTGGTTCAAACGGGTGAGCTACATATTGTCAAAATATGGATACTCTATAGACACAAAGCATTCAACCCTTCAGGATTACGAGGAACTACAGACCTTCCTTTACTCGTCACTCCCGAAACCTGTGTATGAGAAGATAAGTATGCTAGTTGCAACTCGGAATCTTAGATACATGGGTTCCTTTCTTCAGTCTTGTGGAGGGCTTATGCTCAGCTGGGAAGAATTACGGGCAAAGCATAGCCTACAAGGAACAGAACCCCCATCATGGTTTTCAGCCCTCCAGACAGAATTTGGCATGTAGCACGGCTAGGTGGACGGGCTTGCACTATAAATTGCATAATCAATGAAAATGGCATTAAGAAGTCGCAAGAAGTTTCAAGAACATGTTAGAAGTTATAAGAAATCACCCGAATGCAATATTTTGCATTTTCGATAATTATTGTGGCCACAGGGCTGCTATACAAGTCGCAGATGGGCCGCGGAGCAGGATATGCATGTCTCGTGGGCGCGTGAGATATGCAAATGATACGGTGAAGTTATTAGAAGTTGTGAGAAGTATCTAGAAGTTATTACTAGGCATCGAGCAGTGATATTTCACATCGGGACATATTCACGGGGTGCTGGGGAGCTAATTTCGTCTGTAAACTGACTGCAAAACAGAAAATGCATGTCTCGTGGGCGCGTGAGATATGCAAATGATACGGTGAAGTTATTAGAAGTTGTGAGAAGTATCTAGAAGTTATTACTAGGCATCAAGAAGTGATATTTCACATCGGGTCACATTCGCGGGGCGTTGGGGAGCTAATTTCGTCTGTAAACTGACTGCAAAACAGAAAATGCATGTCTCGTGGGCGCGTGAGATATGCAAATGATACGGTGAAGTTATTAGAAGTTGTGAGAAGTATCTAGAAGTTATTACTAGGCATCGAGAAGTGATATTTCACATCGGGTCACATTCACGGGGCGTTGGGGGGCTAATTTCGTCTGTAAACTGACTGCAACAACAGAAAATGCATGTCTCGTGGGCGCGTGAGATGTTGCACGTGATACGGTGAAGTTATTAGAAGTTGTGAGAAGTATTTAGAGGTCATACCTAGGCAATGAGAAGCGAAATTTCACATCGGGTCATATTCACGGGGTGCTGGGGAGCTAATTTCGTCTGTAAAAAGGGCTGCAAAGCAGAAATTGCATATATTGCGGGTGCGTGAGATGTAGCACGTGATACGGAGAAGTTATTCGAAGTATGTACAAGTCATAACAATATACACCGCAACATGGCCGTATCTACAATATATACAATATATACATCTACATAACACTAGAATCTCACAGAAGTGCCAACAACCGCTGATGCTCCCTCAGGGGTAGCATGTGCACATCCCCCCTCTTAACTAGGCGAACATCACATGCTAGTACGGCTTCACACGGAATCAAGCACTTCTTGCTAGTATCTAAGGTGTATGTATCTCGCACGTTTGGATCCGTCCACTCAAAGTATCTCCCCGAAATCACCGAGTCTCCAGGAGCAAATGTCTGTCTATAGTCATCACGGCGGATCCTCCCGCCGACCTCCGTGACACCAGACAGCGCCTTCACCAAGTAATAGGCATGTGATGCGTCCGTAGGATCCTTCTTCACCGCCATGATGCTACCACGCCGCACGGCTACACTCACACCCGCCGCATACTCCTCCACCATGCCGCGAATCCTCACGGCGGCCGCGCCCGTAGCCGACCGCAACTCCACATCTCTCCACGCATCCACGTGGGACGTCTCCAAGCATCCCTCCGAGTCCGGAATGGAGCGCACACACTCCGCATAACAATTCACACAATAGCATGTACGCTCACGTACCATCAACTTCCCCTCGCCCTCCCCCCCCCCTTACAGAATGCAAGCGCTGCGTCCCATCCACCGCCTGGTATGCTGCACCAGCATTGTGATCCACCGCATGCAATCCTCCCGCCTCCTCGTGCAGTGCGTCCTCTGGTACCAAGTAAAAAAACTGTTGATTGAAGCTCGCTCTTGCCTTGGCGTAACTGCTATCCGCACGTCGGCTCAATCTCTCGCAACAGAACGCATGCAGGTCTGCAGCGCAATTGATGCGGGCATACCACTTGTCACCCTCTGATATGACCGCCACCGCCGCTGCGTGCTTGACATGCGCCCCCGCCCCATCCTGCTCCCCCTTGGCATGCGCCGTCTCAAAGAAGTTCCGTTGGCAAGGTATACCTAATGACCACTCGTATTTGCTATTCGCCACATCCGCAAACCCTGCCGCGCACTTATTTTGTCCCGCACAACCATCTGCCCACTCGTGGATAAACAAGGGCTTTGCGATCCCCTCCCGATGAAGTAGTCTCTGATGATCAACTCCCGCATGTACTGAATGAAGCGGTGATCGTGCTTCCGGTCATCGCTCAACAAGTACACGTAATCCTTCACCAGCACGGGGTTCTCCGCGGTTGATTCCACCCCATCCACGGCCATACACGCATGTCTCCACACCACGCAGACTAATATGGTCGCCTGCTTCACCACCCAATGCAGACTTTGCACTTCTCGAGGAATGTTCAATGAATGATTCTCCGAGAAGTCAAACAAGAACACCGCATGTCCCAGTGGCAAATCCCGGACGCACGTCTGAAACTGCCGCTGCTGGTGTAATGCCATGAAAGTGTGATATGCATATGGCCGCAGAAACGCGCAATCCCCGCAGCCTTCCAACTTCTTCCACGCCCATGCCTCCGGTTGCCCTGCGGTCGCGCTATTCACTAAGAAGTTCCCCTTGCACTGACAGTTTGGCGAAGCCCCCGGCTCGTGCCCCAGCAACAGCGCCTGCAACTTGGCGATCAAGGCGGCCAGCTTCGTCTTCTTCTGCACAAACTGCAGTCGCCGAATCTCCTTACCATCCTCGTCCATCCGTCCTGTGCCGCAAGTCTCGTAACAAGACCACGGCACTTGCGCCTCATGCTGCACCTCACTGTCACACACTTTGAAGTTGGCCAAGCCGCCACACTTCTCGCACCTCCCTCTCAAGCACTCCATGGCATGCTTATCCCCACCCGCGGACACAACAAGCTCTCGGCGAAAGTTGATGTCGACCTCCCCGCCTTTGCAATAGTGCAAACCATTCCCGTGTTCCCCACCGCCTTTCGCCTATGCTCAGGTGTCCTTCGAACCCGTGGGCAACATGTCGCCGAAGTGCACGCACATGGTGAATGCACCGCCTCTCGGGCCTTGTCAAAGCCCTCAAGGACCATTCTCATGTCTTCGTGGTACCTACAACAACAAGATATGTTGTCCTTCCTTCGCAGCCGCACAACATTGTGTGGCTTGCACACCCCTTGCTTCTCAAAGGAACGTTGCCCAATCTTGAGAGCGGGGTACTTGGCTTGAAACCTCCTATATATTACTAGTTGAGAGGCTTCCAACCAATGTTTGCTCACGAACTTCCTCGGTGTTCTCAAAGCACCGGTGTTGGGGTCACGTGCCAACACGACGTCCTTTTTGCAAGGACTAACTCGAGTGTTGTCCGGGTGCAACCAAAAAGCTCTAATAAGAGCACAAGTCGCCATTGTCAAGCATCGGGTAGACAATCTCCGTTCCGCAAGCATCACGCCCTCCCAAAGGCCACGACGCCCTCTCTCCTCAGCTCCCATGTGTGCCCCCTCCCTCAAGTTTGAATTTCCGACCACCCCAAGCGTTCCAACGCGTTGATGCACACCAAGCATCGTGCAAGCCGTACGCACCAAGTTATCCTCGGCCAAGTTGCTCCCAAATGCCGCAGCCGCTATCCCCCTCGTTAGACTAACGTTCGCACGTGTGTTTCGTCGTGCTAAGCGTGATAACGCGTCCCTCAAATTCGCCACAACACAATTCTTCACTGTCTCCTCGCGCCGGTCACCTAACGACACCAATGCCGCATTGCACTCCTTGTGCACCTTCGAACTCAAGCCCGCCGGAAGGGACTCGATATACGCCCTCACCGCACCCGCAATGCGGTGAGGGCTTCTCCCAAATGCCGTTCGCATCTTCTCGACCCACCAACCCTTATTCCCGCGCGTCAACTCCTCAAAACCGTCACTTACTTGCGGCAATTGACCTCTAGGACGTTCGTAAGTTTCCTCATGCCCACCTTCCAACTCGTCTGACATTTCCACATCGTCACAAACTTCCTCTGAGTGAGCGTGATTAACATCACCTTGTCCTTTTGCTGATGTCCAGGCCTCGCACAACAAATCTATCTTCCCCACCAACGTCTCAAGCGTATCCATATCATCATCTTTCAGGGGCCACACTCCAAGATGTATAATGCGAGCGGAATCTCCAACCTCTACGAGAAGGGGTAACAAGTCTATAAGAACGGGAGGAATATCCCAATTCGGTCCCGGATTGTAGGCAGCGTCGGAGCCACACAACGCCAAAAAACGCTCACTGCAAGCAGCGTAATGTGGAGAGTCGTACATAACACCCCAAATAGCCACGATCGTTGATCCCGCACGAGCGTGACGTTCAATAACCCTTCCCCGATATGCGTCCCTGTCACCAAACAATCTAGTAAGACACACGTAAACCCTTCCTTGACGCGAAGTCTCACAGCAGCACAATCACATGTCTTTTGTACACACGTTTCGGGGTGTAGATATTCATACCGTTAAAGCTTGTGGGATTGGGGCGCCGTTTCGTGCTGCCACCCATATTCGCGCCCTCCTACACCGTTTGCTCCGATTCCAAGACATATCGCGTATGCATATCCATAGTAATATATACAAGTTTGTCTTTCTCTGCAAGCATTTTCACATACTTACTTCCACGAAATGCTTGGGCGGTTTTGTCCTCGATTCATACTGAGCTGACGTGACACGTTCATGAACATTTCTCGTATGTCGGATCCGATCCCAGATCCATCGACGTACGAGAAATGCTTGGGCGGTTTTGTCCTCGATTTATAATAAGCTGACGTCAAACGTGCATACACATTTCTCGTATGTCGGATCCGATCCCAGATCCATCGACGTACGAGAAATGCTTGGGCGGTTTTGTCCTCGATTTATAATAAGCTGACGTCAAACGTGCATACACTTTTCTCGTATGTCGGATCCGATCCCAGATCCATCGACGTACGAGAAATGCTTGGGCGGTTTTGTCCTCGATTTATACTGAGCTCACGTCAAACGTGCATAAACTTTTCTCGTATGTCGGATCCGATCCCAGATCCATCGACGTACGAGAAATGCTTGGGCGGTTTTGTCCTCGATTTATACTGAGCTGACGTCAAACGTGCATTAACTTTTCTCGTATGTCGGATCCGATCCCAGATCCATCGACGTACGAGAAATGCTTGGGCGGTTTTGTCCTCGATTTATACTGAGCTGACGTCAAACGTGCATGAACTTTTCTCGTATGTCGGATCCGATCCCGGATCCATCGACGTACGAGAAATGCTTGGGCGGTTTTGTCCTCGATTTATACCGAGCTGACGTCACACATGCATGCACAGTTACTGCGTCTCAGCGCCCCAGTTGGTGCAAGCGAGCGGAAGCCATTCTTGAAGAACACTTCTTAGAGCTAGCACTTCGGAAACTGCAATGACCTCAAGAAACCGAGGCGGAAAAAGCGCGCCCGCCAGAACCCGTGGGTCGAGAGTGTCCCGAAACGCCCCTGAATACCACCGCTGCCATGTCGTTGGATGCGACAGTAAACTAATTCCCCAGCAGACTTGTAGGGTTTGCAATAGGAGCTTTCACTTTAGCTGTGCGAATAAACAGTATCCGGGGGTGCAGTGTGGCGAATGCAAAGAGGTACTGGCAGAAGATAGGTGCTGCTATTGTCAAAAGGGGGCTTTCGTTACGCGATGCAAGGTGTGCGGGATTCGCTACCACCCTAAGTGTCAAGAGGCAAGAGGCCTAAAGAGAGATTTGTTCAACTGCGGTCGCGAGGAATGCGTGGAGGAGCCTGGCGGAGGAAGATCGGAGCCCCCTGTCGTGAACATGCACGACACGGAGGCGACGAAACGACTGGGGGAGCTGCCAGGTCCGAAGACCGCCGTGAGGAAAGCATTAGATTGGAATGCTTTCGATCATGCCCTGACAATAGCATACGATAGATGCTATACAGGGCAAGAAGATGGTGAGCACCTTTTCGAATCACATGTTGGTAGAGCCTATAGTTATGCGTATGGATAATGCCCGAAACCCTGCTTGTGTAAACGCGCATGGTTTTGGTGTGGTATGAATTAGGCGGGCGCGACGTGCTGCCTCCGCCCTCACCCCCTCCGCCAGCACCTGAAGTCTGCTGCTTCATCTGCCAGGAAGACGATGGACGTGGAGTACACAAGTGCTCGCACTGCGGTGACTTCTACCACAACGTCTGCCTTCTAGGCAAAGGCATCGAGGAGCAGAACAATTGTGGTAGACCGGAGTGCATGGCGAAGCGCACGGTCTACCCAACCTCGCAAGCGGAGAAGGACGCTGCGAAAGGACTGCCGCTCTCAAAAGTAGGCGCCCTGCTGCTGGAAGGCGCGCTCAAGCAATGGCCACCGCCCCTTCAAGCGGCCACACCCCCCGTGGTTGGTGAGGGGGATGTGGAAGCGCCGTGGGGAGCGGAGCAACCCGCGGACGCTCCCGCCCCCACGAGCACGGAGGTTCTCGCGGCGGGAGAGCCCGCACCGGGGGAGGTGGTGTTGGCTCCGCCCCCAATCACGGGGAGCCCCGCGGCGGGAGAGCCCGCACCTGCGGAGGTGGTCGTGGAGGATGCCGCAATCGCAAAGGGTCCCGCGGCGGGAAAGCCCGCACCGGCGGAGGTGGTGTTGGCTCCGCCCCCAATCACGGGGAGCCCCGCGGCGGGAGAGCCCGCACCTGCGGAGGTGGTCGTGGAGGATGCCGCAATCGCAAAGGGTCCCGCGGCGGGAGAGCCCGCACCGGCGGAGGTGGTGTTGGCTCCGCCCCCAATCACGGGGAGCCCCGCGGCGGGAGAGCCCGCACCTGCGGAGGTGGTGGTGGAGGATGCCGCAATCACAAAGGGTCCCGCGGCGGGAGAGCCCGCACCGGCGGAGGTGGTAGTCGCTCCGCCCCCAATCACGGGGAGCCCCGCGGCGGGAGAGCCCGCACCGGCGGAGGTGGTCGTCGCTCCGCCCCCAATCACGGGGAGCCCCGCGGCGGGAGAGCCCGCACCGGCGGAGGTGGTCGTGAAGGCGCCCGCTGCCGCGGATTGGCCGGGGTGGGCGAAGGCCACGTTGGAGCAACGTGTTGCTTTTTATCCCCGTTGGGTGCATCACCGTGATCTGCCGCAGTTAGCACCGGTGGTGTACGTGGCGGGGGATGGGGTGCATGGGAAGGAGGGGTACACGGAAAAGTCCAAGGGGCGTTTCGAGAGGGGATCCGTCGTGTATCACCAAGGGCAAGTATACAAGGGCGCGTATATTGCGGGGACGATCTTGCACGTGAAAGACCGTGGGTGGTTCACCATATGCGGTGGGCCAATCCACGGCAAATACGCCACCCCGCACCTTACGCACATCTTCAGGATGAACCGGCTCAACCAGGGGAGCACGGATAAGGCCCGTGGTGCCGCCCACTTCAAGACTGAAGAGGGGTCGGACATCGTGTACGAGTGCGCGAGAATCTTCTTCCCGAAGCTCATCAAGCTGCACAAGCACTACGGCTTGGAGAACGGTACGGCATTCTCTTTGTTTGTGTGAATCGGTACTCTTGCGGGGGGTGCTGAGCATGCTTGCGGTGAAATTGCTTTTGTCTAAGTGGTAGCCCCCAATTTCTTTTTGACAAGCTCGACGTCCGATTGTGGGCTCTTCACAGGTGTCTCTTTGCCTCCGATCGTGAGGCAATTGACGGCAAAGGATCTTCAGGGTGACATCTTCCCCTCGCCGCACTACACGCAAGATGACTACGTCTTCGTGGACATGCTTGCTCGGTGGGGAGGGGGTGCGACTGCAGAGCCGCAGGGTGGTGCGTCGGCGATTGCCGTCCCGGCGGTGGACGAGGGCGAGGACGTGGATACCGCCGGCACCCCACCGAGGAAGAAGTTGAGGAGCCAACTCGCGGGAGCCAACTCCCAGGGAAACCCGGCGGAGAGGTCGAGCCTCCCGCGGATACGGCAGCCGGCGGGTAAGGTTGGTAGGGGCTTGAGCTCGGGTGGCGGTGACCCGCAAACTTCAGCAAAGGGTCAAAAAAGGGGGAGATCCTCTGCTGGCAGCGGAAGCATGCCGGCCTCGGGGCGTGCGTCAACGAGGGGCGCGGCGCCGGCGCCGTCAACCCGCACGGTGGCCCCCCCTCAACCGCTTGTCGCTCTGTCGGAGGTTACCGAGGCGGCCCCACCGGTGAGGGGAATCACGGTGGAGGAGCTAACGGCGGTGTTAGCGAGGCAGGAGGAGGCGAGCCAGAAGATGCTGAAGCAGCAGGAGGCGCACTTCACCCAGCAGCTGAAGCTGTCTGAGGAACGCCAGCAGCGGGCCTTGGAGCGCCAAGTGGCGGACTTCATGGCAAGCCCAGGGGAAGATGCGCCCAGCGCGCCGACAGCCGAGGCACCTCCAACCCTCCCCCCCCAGCAGCAAAGCCCTCAGCAGCAACCTCAGGCGGTGCCTCAGGCGGTGCCGATGCTGCAAGTAGGACAGGAAGCGTCCCAGCCTCCCTTGTTGCAGCAAGCCTTCCAACCGCCGCAACCCCAGCCCTTGTTGCTGCAACAACCCCAGACGCAGCAGTTGCAACAGCTCCAGCAGCTCCAGCAGCTGCAGCAGCTCCAGCAGCTCCAGCAGCCCCAGCAGTTGCAACAGCTCCAGCAGCTCCAGCAGCCCCAGCAGTTGCAACAGCTCCAGCAGCTCCAGCAGCCCCAGCAGTTGCAACAGCTCCAGCAGCTCCAGCAGCCCTTGCAGCTCTTGCAGCTCCAGCAGCCCCAGCAGTTGCAACAGCTCCAGCAGCTCCAGCAGCCCCAGCAGTTGCAACAGCTCCAGCAGCTCCAGCAGCTCCAGCAGTTGCAGCAGCTCCAGCAGCTCCAGCAGACCCAGCAGCTGCAACCCCTTCTGCAGCAGTCCCAGCCCACGCTCCTTCAGCAACCACAGGCCCGACAGCTCCAGCAGCTCCAGCAGCTCCAGCAGCTCCAACAGCTCCAGCAGCTCCAGCAACTCCAGCAACTCCAGCAGACCCAGCCATTGAATACCTCGGACTTGGGTAGGGCCTCGGGCGTCTCCATAGAGGAGTTGCAGAATTTGAGCCACCTTTGAATTTGAGCACCCGCCACCCGGCAACGGCTAGTGCCCCATGACTCCTGCAACTGCAAATAATATGCGTATCATTAGGGCAAAGTAAAAGTATGTTGTAGTCAGTTTACAGACGAAATTAGCCCCCCAACGCCCCGTGAATGTGACCCGATGTGAAATATCATTTCTCGATGCCTAGTAATAACTTCTAGATACTTCTCACAACTTGTAATAACTTCACCGTATCATTTGCATATCTCACGCGCCCACGAGACATGCATTTTCTGTTTTGCAGTCAGCTTACAGACGAAATTAGCTCCCCAACGCCCCGCGAATGTGACCCGATGTGAAATATCACTTCTCGATGCCTAATAATAACTTCTAGATACTTCTCACAACTTGTAATAACTTCACCGTATCATTTGCATATCTCACGCGCCCACGAGACATGCATTTTTGTTTTGCAGTCAGCTTACAGACGAAATTAGCTCCCCAACGCCCCGCGAATGTGACCCGATGTGAAATATCACTTCTCGATGCCTAGTAATAACTTCTAGATACTTCTCACAACTTCTAATAACTTCCCCGTATCATTTGCACATCTCACGCGCCCGCAAGATATGCAATTTCTGCTTTGCAGCCATTTTACAGACGAAATTAGCTCCCCAGCACCCCGTGAATATGTCCCGATGTGAAATTTTGCTTCTCATTGCCTACGGATGACTTCTAGATACTTCTCACAACTTCTAATAACTTCCCCGTATCATTTGCATATCTCACGCGCCCGCAAGATATGCAATGTATGTACGGCAGCCCGTCCGCGACCTGTAAGCAGCCCTGTGGCCACTACAATTATCAAAAATATAAAATATTGCCTCTAGATGATTTCTTTTAACCACTAAGTACTTCTTGAAACTTCTTGCGACTTCTAAATGTCATTTTCATCGATTATGCAATCCGGGCCCACCTAGCCGTGCTACATGCCATTTATATGTGATGAGTCAGGGGCAGAACTGCGGAAGGTTAAATTCAAATACAGAGATACACCGCAAGCCCCGGAGGAGGGCATGATGTGCTGGAAAGGGACAGGGATGGACCAGGAAGGGATAAAGCTAGTCACAGTTCAGAGACATGACACCGGCTTAGGCACCTTACAACTGAAGATGTACACCAAGGATCAAGAAGGGATATACATACCAGACAAAACAGGACTGAAGACTTTATCAGTTAATGAGTATCAAATACTGCAGGATGGTACAACCCTAATGCCGGTGAACCAAAATTGTTTGAGAATGCATGCCAACATTGCAGCTAGGATCAACACAGGAGAAGGACCGGGAGCCGAGACATACTTAACATATGTTGGAGATAGGCTCAAGGACCTTTTCAGAGCAAGGTGCAACAACTCATGCGCAGCGGATAACAGTGAATTCAGCTGCCCGAGTGCATCAGAAGATGAAGAACATGGAACACATGGCGGAGCGGATAATAGGGTTAGCTTTGACTTTGCAAGTGACGGATCACTCTACAAAAGCTCATCTTTTGCAAGTTGCGGAGCAGCAAACATGAGATTTGAGGAGGGAGACTCAACACCAGTCATGAGCAAACATAACATACCAAGGGAAACGCCTATTACTTCACCCACAGCAGGAATCATAGATAACATCCATAAACCCAGCTCTACTACTGCAGAAATTTTAGGCCTCAGAAAGTTACTCCAAGATCGAAAGCAGGAAATTCTGAACACCTTGGTTCCCCTTACCCATGTAATTGACTCTATGGCAACTATCAATGCTGTAAACCGTGACCCTGGAACCCTAAATATCAGGGACCTTATGCAAGAGCCAAACAGAAGGGACTTGGTAGCCATTAGATTGATTCTGGAAGAATTAGGTTTTTACAACACGACGGGACAAGCGAAACTCCTGATTAAATGGATCAGAGGGCACAATAACGATAGGCTCCATGACAAAGTAGATAGGACGGCCAAAAGAGCGGCATTTAGATACAGCGGGAGACAGCTTAGGTTCGATGAAGACGGGGATTTAGATTTCCCCCTCCTCTTTCATGAACAATCCATAACGGGAGGCATCAGGAACCACATTAGGAGACTCCAAAGATTGAGCCACCACAAAAAGTGGAAAGACATGCATGGACAAGGCAGGGCACTCAGACTATTAGAGGAGAATCATGTGAAACCAACCAAGGATATATCAAAGATTGCATCCAAGTACTTCACGGCTTATAGGTGCAGGGAACTCGCAGGCCTACAGGCATCCCCACACAGAGCACATAGGATGGGAATGGGCGAAAGCCCGACCTGCCAGACATGTGGCACAATAGCACAATGCACCTACACACATATCCAACTGAACTGCCCAGGACAAGGAAATGAACTACACCAGTTAAGAGAAAACCGGCAGGAGGAAATGAAAGAGACTATCAGAAAAGCCACAGCGGGAGACCCGAGATTGATAATAGAAGGCAGTAACACAAGGGGGGGCATCACCAGACCCTCCGAGATCTTCCCTTTAGCAGAAATAGACAATGACTTAACAGCCTTTAGACCACTTGCTGCACTACCAGAGGCTAGCATGTACAGGTTGTCAAATACTAGGAAAGGCACTGTAGCAGTAGCTGCTGCGCCCATAGACACAAACAACGATGGTAGTCACAACTTCCAAGACCTACAGTACATCAAAAAGAAAGAATTCTGGAAGTTAGTTGAGTGGCATAGGCTGACAACTGATACACCCCAGACATCGATCAGCAATTACACACAACGGGCCAATGATATTCACTCGGCACTTATAGCATGTAATACTGAGTCGGGTGACCCGAAGAATTGTTATGCAATAAGAAGAGACTTGTTAGATATCATCATAGACGAAAGAGGCTTAGGAAAGGACGGATGTGAGCTTTTCTGTAACCCTGTAAACTCTCACCCAAGAATCAAATCAAGGAGGTGCATTCCCACGGCAGCTATGAAGGAGGCGTTGAGACCCTTTTGCCATAAAGGGAGGATAGGGTGGGATGGACTTGCAAGAGATGCATATGTCAACAGTGTCACTGGAAAAGGGAAAAAGGTCTATGGGAACCCACCCTTTGATGGGGGGGTTCTCAGGGAAGCATCTGCTGTTATGCAAACGTTGTCCCGTGGCCTAGAGGCGGCCAGGACCTCGGAGGGATTTGAGGGAATTTGGATCCTGCCGCTGTCTATAAAGAACCTTAAAAAGTGGACAGGTAAAGGTTTTAAGTTAATCTTCGAATACCCAAGGGGGACCATACCCTTCATACCACATGATTACTGGTCGGGTAAAGGGCCCTACACAATGCCAGGGGAGGGATGTTACAAAGATAAGTATTCGGATGTAGTCATATTGTGGGATATATAGTGCTGACTATATATTGTGGTGCTGATAACTCAGAATGCTTACACTTGAGATAACATAGGAAGAGAAGTTAGATTGAGTGTCCTCGGCTTAAGCCGGAAACCCTAAACAACACACTATTCGATGAAAATGACATTATCATATGTCATTTTTGGATTTATATATATTTCATAAAAATCAGGGTTTAGTGATATTTATGCGCGAAATAGGGATACATAAAGGCGACAAGCTAGAAAAGTGCAGTATGCGTACAATGAAAACACCGAAATATGCACACATGTATCATTCTTTATTCAAATGTTTACGAGCAGAGTACTTTTCACCCTATACCGTCGAGGCATGACTGATACTATCAGTCAGGGCGGTCGACAAATCCTACTAATTTATTCAGCATTCTCTTCTGCCTCATCTTCTTCTAACTCTTCTTCCTCAGATTCGGCAGTGGCTGCTTCCTTTCCCTTCGCCGTCGGTTCGCTCTTCGTCTTGGGCTCCGTCTCGGCCTTTTGATTGGGCTCGGCGTCGAAATTGGTCAGCCGTTGCTGCGCAGAGCTGACCATGTACTGGTCGTGGTCGAAGCCGATCGCGTTCATACCACACCTCATGGCGGCCATGGACGTCGAGCCGACGCCGCAGCAAGCGTCGAGAATCCAGTTGAGTGGATGGCCGTTCTCATCCGTCTTGCCCGGATTGTCACCGAGCATGTGGCACTGGATCAGCTCCATCAACAGTGCTAGGGGTTTCTGATGGTTATTCACGACTTTGCCCTCGCGTTTGAACATCTGGTGCACAACCGGGAAGCCGCGCAAAAGTGACGCGCGGCTGTAACGTTCACCATCCCCCAAATCAAAGTTGAACATCCACTCCGGCTTTTTAGAAGACTCCCCCTGGGCATCGCTTTTTACATGGTACCCCAGGACGCCACATTCAACGTCATTGTAGCGTACGGACTTGTTGGGGTTCATGTGCACGTTCGCCTTGTGCCAGAAGAACCGCTCCGCGCGGCCGGAGCAGTAATTGTCAATCACCTCCAGGAAATCGTTTTGTTGGGCGAAACCGCAAAAAATAGCGACTGTCCATGCCGGGGAGGTGGTCTTGGCGTTGAAAGACTCCAGGAACGGTTGCACCTCCTTCTTGGTCATCGCGTCGGGAGTCTTCTCCTTGTCAAGTTCGTAATTGCAGTCGATGATCGTCCCCGTGAAGGGCAGTCTCGGGACGTCCTTCATATCGTTCATGCTGCCCTTGACGATCTTCCAACGAGGTAGCATCGGCACGTTCTCCTGATGTGTGGGCTCGTCGTCCTCCAGACCTGCCTCTCCAGCAACCTTAGCCTCCGGCCCGTCGGTCCGCGCCTCCCGATAGAGTTTGATGTCGACTTTCACCTCGATCTGTTGCAAGCCTTGGATGTGAGCCGCGCTTGGTGCCTGCGCTTCTTTGAGATTCGCCCGCGCGTTCTCGACGTAATTCAAGATCGCGTGCGGAACTTCCCCAGCCCCCCCCCGGCGCGCTCCCCCCTGAGTTGAAGGTAAGCAGCCGATCAACGACTCGATTTTCTCTTGGGAGCTCCAGTAGAGGGTGAACTCGTCCTTGAATTCGTCCCAGGTTTCCAATCCCGCCGCGGACACCAAGTGCTTCTGCACCATGCGTTCCTTCTTGAACTGGCTTATCATCAGGCCCCCCTCTTTTACTGACAAGTCCTTGTTAATAATCTGGCGCAGATAAGTGTCCACCTTGTCGAACTCCGCCTCTCCCGCCAAGCCGCCCAAGTTAATCCAGAACGTCATACCCATGGATTTGGCATTGTGAAGAAACTGAGCTTCTTCCACCAAAATGCCTGCCCCTCTAGACGAGCCCGCTCCGTGGTCCCCGCCTCCTCGTTGCACCTCGTCTTCTATCTGTAAGTAAAAAAAACATTTTTAGCATGTCTTAAAATATAGAAAAGGATGCTTTGGGAGGGAGAGCACTGTTTGAAGCAGAAGTAAAAAGTAATTTACCTGTCGGTTGGAGGTGCCCTTTTTGCCAGATTTCTTGGCGGGTCCCTTAGCGGGCGAAGATGAGGCCTTGCGCTTTTTGGTCTTCGAAGCCAAAGGGTTTTTCATGCCCTTCAGGTCAAACCTTCTGTAAGCCTCCATGATGCTAACGCAGAGGGCCCACGTCTGCGGCCGGAAATTGGCAATTGTCCAGTGCATGAAGTAGTGGTTGATTTGCACGCCGCCGAGCACTTGATGCTTGGACATCGCTACTTCCTTCACATGCGTCTCCATCGACTTGTTCAAGTGAGACATTACGGGGTACCAATCTGTGACCCGATCGAGGTGAGCGTCGATGTCATCGTTCAGCACCGTCAACGTCATCTCTACCACAGGGTCTCCCTCAGGGTTTTCCTCGTTCTCAAACGTCCCCCGTTTCTCCATGTACTGAAATCCCTGGGGATATTTCTCGGGATCCGGGACTGAAAATCCATGCTCTGATTCGAATTCCGCCATTTTTCTCACCAGCCCTCCGTCCTCGTACAAACGCTCATATGAAATTATGACGGAAAATCGGCCCCTTTTTGGCAACGGAGACGATAAATTGGGGAACGGTTCAGAAATGATCCACGATGGAAAATCGAAAATCTCAGTCGTTCGATTTTTTCGATTTTCCCGTTCTGGTTTTGTTCGCTTTGTCAGCGTTCATTCCTTTTTCTCAAAACTTACGGGGGCAGTCGCACAGCCTGTTTGACCGGTGTATATTACATAAAAACCATGATACTAAGCATGCGCATACATTGAATAGTGATCCTGAGACTGTTAGTACCAAGTAGGTACCAACAATCTGAGGATCCGCTGACGCATTCCGCTCCACATTTTGAGAATCCCCGCAAGCGGGCTACTTGCGCCCGGTTGCGGGGTATGTGTTTTCTAGCAAAAGGGGATTCGTCAACAGATTCGTAGCGATAACTTTCGCCTCGCTAACAATATTAACAAAGTAGGTACAGATTTGGAATGCCGAGACTCTTGCGCATCGATTGCCATCATCCGATATACCCCGCGAGCGAGCGGGGTATAGCGGATGCTCGATTGAGCGTTCGGAGGGTTGAGCGAGCCAAATCACACGCCATGCACAGATTTGCTTCAGTTCTTGTTTCTAAACAACATCTGAACAGCATGAACCTACCAGTATGCTTCCTTAGACGCATACCAGTAGGTCTGTAAAGACCCCGAGCGCAAAAAGTGATTTTTGCGGCCGTGAAAAATCATACTGTGATGCCCAAACCCTGAATTTCTGATCCCGCGGCTCCGTTGCCAAAATTTCGATCATTTTCCCATATGACCGCTTGTACACTAGAACAAGGTATTCGCTTAAGTTTTCTTAAGTTTGCTTAACTTTTCTTAAGTTTTCTTATCTTTTCTTAAGTCCATGAAAATTATACCGCGTGTCATGTTTTATACAATTCGGTCATCAGCTGGCCTTCAGAATGCCCGTGGATGTATCAACGAGGACGCGAGCGAGTACGTCAGAGCAAAAGATAAGAAAAGTCGAGTGAAAACCGTGTCCTGGTGGGTGGCGGGGGACTCGAATAATTATACACAAGAAAACTGAAGCCAAAACCGTGCTCTGGTGACTGAAGAAAATATAAATTGGGTGGCGGGGGACTGGAAGCAATTATACACAAGAAAATGTCCGCCTGGATCTCCCCCTGCTGTACACCTACATGTAGTCAACACCCGCACCCTCGCGACGACTTGTGTCACGATACCGAGGTAGCTTTCCTCAAACTTCCTTCACCTCAAACATCCCCGCAGTATCACAGGGTTGGGCACGGGAGATAACCGGCGAGGCTACTCCTCTTTCCAAGTCAAACCCTCCTCCAAGAAAAATTCGATCTCTAGATGTAAGCTCTTCGAACGATGTCTCCTTGAAAGTGTTCATTGGCGGGATATCTTGGCAAGCTCAAGAGTCTGACCTCTCCCAGTTCTTCGCGCAGTACGGCACTGTAACTGACTCAAAAATCATACGAGATGCGCTTACTGGAAAATCTAAAGGGTAATAATCCATGTGACCCGCGAAAGAAAGCATGAAAATTATTCTCCCTACGAGCTACAGTGAAAACGTTGGTTGTTATCTCAGCAAGCGGGCTGCACAGGAGTTCACTAAACGCCGTGTACACATTCCTGGCCACTTGTAGAAACTCTACCGCTCGAAATTTACAGCTTTGATTCGATATCACGAAATGACTTGACTTGCTAGCGGTTGAGTTGAGAATACTGCCCTCTTGAACCCACATGTCGTAGCGGGCATGGAGCACCTTCGTGCTGATCAGTAGGCTTGCTTCTCCAAATGGTCATCATTCACCAACCTCGAACCGGAAATATTTCGAACGTTTTACTCGTAAAGTCATAGTTCTCTGACACAGACTAAGCAGCGGACGTTTCTCGGCCTTGCACGAAGCAACGCACACGCATCGCTTCCGGCAGCGATCTTCCGGCTATTTAACGATTCCGTTTTGCGTCTTACCAAGATGATTTTATTATTTACATTTTTTCATTACCTCCTTCACAGCTTCGTACTTGAGAAACATGTGTTTTAGCCGTCCTTTCCTGATCGCAGTGCTTGCCCCTCAGTTTTCCTTCCTGAGAAAGAATGAGTTCTTTATTTCCGGGCCCCACTCATTCTCATAAGGATATGTCGCTCGAGGAAGCCTTTGATTCTGTTGTTATCTGTCTTTCTTAGGGGTTGACAATGATCTCTGGATATGGTATGCGTAGATAAAGTTATGCTGTGTGTCTGAACCGTGGATACTGTACTTTGTGCAGGTATGGCTTCGTGACTTTCGCTACCGAGACAATCGCGAGCAGCGTGAAGCAAATAGGATTTGTTGAACTGCTCGGCAGAAAGGTATTTGCTAGAATACAGCTGGCTTGCGATGGACTGACTATTCCTGCTTTGATTTCCTTGTGCCTCACATGTGTACCTTAAGCGCCTCATTCAGTTCGTATATGACTTCGTGTCCTCTCAGTTGCTCGGTCCTTCCCTGCGAAGGTCGGGTTTTGAAGACGCGGAATGGAATAGGGTTCCTTTCAAACTGCTGCGATCAAATTGCTGCAACTCTGCTTTGCAGACTTCAAAAGTTCGGGCCTTACGCGATAGTGCAGCTCCCCGTGCTACGTTCTTATGTTAACAGCCGCCCACTATGAGGAGCAGTGCCTGTACGAATCAAGCCTCAGCACTAATGTTTTCGTTTGTAAATACGCCGCAGTGCCAAGTCGGCGATGCTGTACGTGGAATCGGGCGCTCACGTGACACAGGGAACTCGGGTCCTCCAAGCGGAGCTGGAAATGGCCGTCCGCAGCATGCTCTTCTCCTCAGCTGCCTTATCCGATCAGTGCAGCCGTGAATAGCAATTCGCAACAGTCGCTGCCACCGGCTGCTCCTGCAGAGCGGCGTGTGTTCGTAGGCGGCCTTCCTCGGCAGGTCTTGCCCGTATTCGCTTCCTCCCAAAGTGTTGACGCATGCCTCTTCACTCTGGGGTTGATCTGTGTGGGAGCCTCGCTTAACCTTGTTTCCCAAGTCCCCAGGTGATCGCGAAATAAACATATTGTGTTTTTTCGTGTTGTCAGATGGGACTATGCATATCTTTTGTATTGAAAGTGGGCTGTTGTCTGGGATTGTGTGAACAGTTGAACGAAAGCACCCTGCACTGTTTCTTCTCTCAGGTAAAAGCGCCCGTTTCATGCTTGAAGCTGCCGGATTTTCTGAGGAGCTCGGACGGTCTTTCTAAACATCTGTTTGTGTGACTTGGTTTCTACAGTGGGGTCCAGTCTCCGATGCCAAGATTACATATGACTCGAAGAGGATATCTAATTTAGCCCTTTAAAAGGGTATGCGCTTACGATGCACACTTTCTGCTCATGTTTTGTGGTGGGTTGTTGTGGATGCCCATGGGTCGGGAGTTGCGTGTTAAGAGGGCTGTTAGCACTCTCTACGCGCCCCCAGACCCGAGACGGGTGGTGGCATCAAGCCGATGGGTCGGGAGTTGCGTGTTAAGAGGGTTGTTAGCACTCCCTACGCGCCCCCGGACCCGTGGCGTCACCGAGGTACAGTGTGGGTTGCGGTGTGTATGGTAGTCACATGGGTTAGTGCGCAGGCTGTTGGTGACGGCTGCGATGTGGGGACAGCTCCCCGGACACGCGCCTGAACCTTAGGGGCTCCATGTGATAGTGGGCGGTACCGTATTATGGGCGACGGTGTGCATGGCGGGCAGGCGCCCGGGTGTAGAAGGTTGCTTGGGATGTTCAATATGTGGGGACAGCTCCCCGGGCACGCGCCTGTAACCCGAGGTATGTTTTGTCGTGGGTTGTTGTGGATGCCCATGGGTCGGGAGTTGCGTGTTAAGAGGGCTGTTAGCACTCTCTACGCGCCCCCAGACCCGCGACGGGTGGTGGCATCAAGCCGATGGGTCGGGAGTTGCGTGTTAAGAGGGTTGGTAGCACTCCCTACGCGCCCCCGGACCCGTGGCGTCACCGAGGTACGGTGTGGGTTGCGGTGTGTATGGTAGTCGCATGGGTTAGTGCGCAGGCTGTTGGTGACGGCTGCGATGTGGGGACAACTCCCCGGACACGCGCCTGATCCTTAGGGGCTCCATGTGATAGTGGGTGGTACCGTAATATGGGCGACGGTGTGCATGGTGGGCAGGCGCCCGGTTGTAGAAGGTTGGGATGTTCAATATTTGGGGACAGCTCCCCGAGCACGCGCCTGTAACCCGAGGTATGTTTTGTGGTGGGTTGTTGTGGATGCCCATGGGTTGGGAGTTGCGTGTTAAGAGGGCTGTTAGCACTCTCTACGCGCCCCCGGACCCGCGACGGGTGGTGGCATCAAGCCGATGGGTCGGGAGTTGCGTGTTAAGAGGGCTGTTAGCACTCCCTACGCGCCCCCGGACCCGTGGCGTCACCGAGGTACGGTGTGGGTTGCGGTGTGTAAGGTAGTCACATGGGTTAGTGCGCAAGCTGTTGGTGACGGCTGCGATGTGGGGACAGCTCCCCGGACACGCGCC
>LGRX02007677.1:0-33369 GCA_001247695.2 Cymbomonas tetramitiformis
CCCCACACTCAGGCCATGCACCGCACCCTTGTTGTGTCCCACCCAAGCCATGCGCCACCCCAAGCCACCCCACACTCAAGCTGTACACACCTCCGCCGGGCCCCACACTCAGGCCATGCACCGCACCCTTGTTGTGTCCCACCCAAGCCATGCGCCACCCCAAGCCACCCCACCTCAAGGCGCACACACCTCCATGAGTCCCCCCACTCAGGCCACACACCGCACCCTTGTTGTGTCACACCCAAGCCATGCGCCACCCCAAGCCACCCCACACTCAAGCTGTACACACCTCCGCCGGGCCCCACACTCAGGCCACGCATCGCAACACTGCCGCGCCCCACACTCCAGCCAAGCAATGCACCACACCCCTTCCGAGCCCCAGCCGCCGGCCGCACCACCCCCCCTCCGAGCCCCACACTCAGCCAAGCGTCACTCATCAGCAAGTCACAACACCCGGGAATGAATTTCCCACAAGGCAAGGCAGGCAAGCGAGGGGCGACGAGGGACAGACAGCACTCCAGGGAAGCAGGGGAGCGCGGGAGGGAGGAAGAGAAAGGCAGACGCAGGGGACGGAGGCATCATCGGGGTCGTTCCCAAGCGTGGCAGGGTGCTGGAATGTCCAGCCGCCTCGGGGGACAGGGGACAGGGGGACAGGGCAAACGCAAGGGGGAGAGAGGGACGAGGCGAGACGGGAGGCAGGCCGACGCACATGAGGCGGCCAGGCCGAGGAACAGAAGGGGAGCAACCAGCAGAGGCCAGCAAAAGCAAGCAGAGCAGGGCGACGAAGCACGAAGAGCATCTCAGAACAGAGCTGGACCGGGGCAAGGCCAAGGAACAAAGGGGCAACAAGCAGAAGCGAGCGGGAGGCAGCCGTGGCTCAAGGGAAGAAGATGGGCGGGGGGAGGAGAGCCGGCAAGCATGAGGCTGCCATGGCTCCAGCAAAGGCGAGAGGGAAGGAGGAGGAGGCAAGCAGGGGGCTGCCGAGGCAAGAGGCAAGGGGGAGCAGAGAGCAACATGCCACAGACCAGGAGAGGGGGCAGAGAGGCAGCAGCCAAGAGGGGAAGAGGGGGAGAGAGCCGGCAGGCAGGAGGCTGCACAAAGATGGTGCAACACTGAACGGAGGGCCTAGCTGCCAAACGAGAAGCACGAGTGCACAAATTCAAGACAAAAGGGGGAAGAGAAACGGACACAGGGCGACGAGGCACAAAAAGCAAACAAGTACAGAACAGGCACAAGGACATCCCGGCCGCCCAAAGGGGCGGGACGGGGGTGGCACTCCATTTAGCCGTGACACAGCCTACAGTCCGGCTGAGCACGTGTACCAGGAGGAACCGCGTGGAGGCGGAGTGCCCTTTCCAACACAGAGTCCAATGAACTCTGCACCGCTTTCCTGCCCTGCTGATACCGACCCGGAGGTCAAATACCAGAGGCAGGAAACGCCCCCAACCGGCATGCAATGCACTGGACCTTGGCAATGTACGGGAAGACTCAACGCGGCCGGCGAGAGCACAGACCCCACCCCTGTGTGTCCGCCGCAGCAGCCACGTCGGGGATCAAGACCAGGCCCAGAGTCTCGCGGCGCGGAATGCAAGATACGGTGCCATGCAATTCTGAGGGCTGAGGTTGGCGAGGACCGAGGTAGGAATCGAGCGTTGTGGTAGGGTGTGGTAGACCCGCCGAGGCGAAGTGCAATGCGCTCGGGGCTAGCGACGCGACAGCAACCCCCCCCGGGGTGACGGGCGCACAAGAGCTACTAGTAGCAGCGTTCACCCCCTTGCGGTAGATGCTGAAAGGTAGTAGAGCCCACCCATCCCCCCCACACCCACCTCCCGAGACGGCGCACCCCGTACCCACCTCATACCCTAGGATGGCGTGCACGTCCTTGGAGCCCCACCCCACAGGGCATACACGAGCAAGACATTCATTGCAGGGCATGCACGACAATCGGAAATTCGGAATCGGATAGGCCTCTGATTATAAGTAGATGTTACGACCCGGATGTCTGAGTGAAGAGTGAGGATGCGCCGCCTGGGGTCAGGCGCTAGCCGTTCAGGGCAGAGGTCTCGAGAGGGATCTACTGCGTGAAGACCACTGCCTGAGGTGCCTCGGCACGACTCCTACCGCGGTCAAGCAGAGAACAGCCCCTCAACCCGCAAGCGGGGAGAGACCCATCTCCTCCCGGGGGGACACTAGCCGACACGTGAAGACCACGGGCGGAGGCGGAGGCGGAGGTGGGGGCGGAGGCGGGGGCGGAGGCGGAAGCGGAGGCGGAGGCGGAGGAGGACGGGGGGACACTAGCCGGCACGTGAGGACCAAGAGGTCACCCGCCGCAGCTGTAAGCAAGGTCGCTTTGTCCGCCTCCTCCCGCTGCTCATGCTCCGCCTGCAAGCCCCGCAGGGGGGGGGGGAAGCAGGGGAGCCACAGGCCATGCCGGGGACAAGGAGGGGCGGGGAGGGGCAGGACACGGCAAGGCAGAGGCAAAGAGGGTCTCTACAGGCAGCAGCAGACGAAAGGAGCGAAGGATGGGGCAAGGGGGAAGGTGAGATCCAGAACAAGGCAACCAAGCCCGCAGCCTGCTGCTAGAGAAGGGGACAAGGGGCAGAGGGGGGGGCTCCAAAGCAAGCCTCGCGGTCACCCAGAAGCCAAACCGACACCACGCCGCGCATTATGCAGAGGACCAGTCAGCGCAACCCCGCCGTGCCTCGTGATCATGCCACGCAAGCCACGGCGCCACGCACCACGCAAAGGCCAATCAGAGCACCACAGCTGTGCCGCAAGCTCAGACCAAGCACCCCCCAGCCAAGCCGCATGTTCAAGTCCCGCACCGCACCCTAGCCACGGCGCAAGCTCGCCCCATGCCCCACTCCCCAGGCGTGCCACACGCTCAAGCCCTGCGCCACACCCGAGCCGTGTCGCATGCTCAAGCCCGGCCCCACCCCCCCAGCCGTGCCAAATGCTCAAGCCATGCCCCTCGGCCCCAGCCGTGGCGTGGTCAGACCATGCACCACACCCAGACACTCCGCAAACTCGGGCCACGCTCCACACCCCCGGCCGTGCCGCAGGCCCAAGCCCTGCACCACACCACCAGCCGTGTCACATGCTCAGGCCTTGATCCACACCCGAGCCGTGCCAAAGCTCAGCCATGCACCACACCCAGCCACTCAACAAAACTCGGGCCTCGCTCAACGCCCCAGCCACACCGCATGCTCCGGCCCAGCCCCACACCCCAGCCGCGGCTTGTTCAAGCCACGACCCACTCCCCAGCCTCGCCGCCTGCCCAGGCCCAGCACCACACCCCCAGCTGTGCCACATGCTCAGGCCCAGCCCCACTCCCACGCCGTGCCACATGCTCAAGCCATGCACCACACCAGCTACTCCGCACATTCTGGCAACGCTCAAGCCCCAGCTGCAGCGCGCACTCATTCTATGCACCACACCGTCCACATCGCACATTCTGGCAACGCTCAAGCCCCAGCTGTAGCGCACACTCATGCCAAGCACCACACCAGCCACTCCGCACATTCTGGCAACGCTCCAGCCCCAGCTGCAGCGCACACTCATGCCATGCACCACACCACGCCACTCCGCACACTCTGGCGCACACTCTGGCTCGCCCAGCCTCCGAGCGGCCTGCCAGGGCATGCACGACCAACTGCGGACAAAGGAAGGGGCGCGCAAGGCAGGGCACTCAAGACCAGGAGAAGGAGCCACACAGAGAGAAAAATAATAAATATTACTTACAAGGTCCGGTTCTACCTAGCCTACAGGGCACAGGGCCCGTCACAGAGGCGAGCTAGAGGCGATCAAGGCAAGAAGGGCAAGGATTGGAAGAAGGAGGAAGGGGCACCAGGGAAATCCACACCGGGCGGGTGGGCGCTCCTGGTCATGCAGGTCTCACACCCCGACCGCGCCCAGCGCCCAGGCCATGCACCACGCCCAGAGCCACACTACACGCGCAACCCACACATCACACCCCACGCATGCTCCGTGCAACGCCCCCCACGATCCCCGGACTGCAGCCATGCAAAAGCACACCTACGATCTCCAAGCAAAAGCCACGAGCCACGCCCTTGCCACGCCCCACACTCAGGCCATCGATGCGCCACACCCAATCCACACCCCACACTCACGCCAAACAGAGAAAAAGCCTCCAGCGCCCCACACCCAAGCCATACAGCACACCCCCGCCGTGTTCCACACTCAGGCAACGCAGCACCCCTTGCCGTGCCCCACGCAAAGGCCATGCACCGCACCCTTGCCACACCCCGCCCACAGGCCATGCGCCACCTCCTCGCCACTTCCACCCAAAAGCCATGCGCCACACCCCCGCCATGCCCCACACTCAGGCCACCAAAGCGCCAAACCCAAGCCGCACCCCACGCTCACGCCATGCACCACACCCAGCCGTGTCCCACACTCAGGCCGCCGATGCGCCACACCCCAAGCCGTGTCCAACACTCAGACCATGCGCTACATCCAAGCCGTGTCGACACTCAGGCCACCAATGCGCCACACCCACGCCGTGTCCCACAGAGGGCAAAGCGCCCCAGCCGCGTGGCGCCGTCCGGGTCACACCCCTGTACGCCCGCAGGCCACATCGGGGCTCAGTCCAGACCCGGCCCTCGCGCAGCGCCACGCGGCCGTCTCGCCACACGGCCTCGGCCCCGGAATGCTTCGCCCCCACCGGGCCCGGGGGGGACGCCAGTCAGAAGGCACCACACCCAGCCGTGTCCCACACTCAGGCCATGCGCCACACCCAAGCCGTGTCCCACACCCATGCCACCAATGTGCCACACCCAAGCCGCAACCTACACTCAAGCCACGCACCACACCCTTGCCGTGTCCAACACTCAGGCAACCGATGTGCACCCAAGCCGTGTCCCACCACCCCTCACCCAGGCCATGCGCCACAACTCTGCCGCGTACTTCCACGATGTCTTGTTCATAGCAATACTATTAGCCATGTTCGCTTTGCGACCGTGTTCGTAAAATTTAGTACGCTCCGCTCGGGCGATGGCGTGATGCTTCTTCAGTGGGCCATCGTATTGCGCTGTAAAATTGAAAGATCTAAGGTAAGTACAAAATCGATGTAAACACTGAGGTGTTCAAACAATTGCGAACCAAAAATGTTTGTTTTAACCTCGTTGTGATTTTGTCAAGCCTTCTTTCATCAGCGAGATAGACACACAGGTATCGCATTGCGAGAAACGATTGCACTTTGGAATCTTCAGCCACCACTTGAATTCTCGCTCATAAACTTTGTACCAATGGCTCAAAGAGATCTTCTTGCTCTCCTCGACGTCATACAAAGTCTCGATATACTCGTCCCACAGCTCCTCAAGTGTAAGTCCATCCGAAATATGCGTATCTTTCTTGTCCGGTTGTGGCTGACCAGTTTCGTCGGCGTACTCCGTGATCCAAGCTTTGACAGAATCTTGTTTCAGAGAAATTTTGCGATTGTTCTCTTCGTACTTCAGGCCGTGAACAAAATGGCATCGGCCCTAAATAGCGCGCTTACGGCAATCTTGGAGATTGCCATAACTGATGCCGTACGCCATGTAAAAGAACTTGAAGCACACCTGCACACCCAAACGAAAATGTCAGTAAACACACATACTAGATGTTTAAAAAAATGTTCTCACATACAAAGACAAAAAAGAAATCTCGGGAAATTGAAAATATTTGTATCAAGCGCTAACGATACCTTTTCACACTGTTCAGACTGTAAGAGTGCTACAGTGGAAAAGACAGGTATCATTAGCTAGGGGGCATTGCTTTGGGGGAGAGGGCCCTAGCTCAAAAATGCGCAAAAACGGCAGCCGCAAGAGAAAAAATGAGTCGCTGGCGAGTATTCCGGGCCGTAGGCCCGGATCCCCCGGCAGGGCGGTCAGTTTACTCGATTTTACTCGCCCATTCGTAGCGATTACTCTCGTTTTTTACTCGCGATATTACAGATTACTCGTTTACAGATCGATCACCACACGACAACATCAGGAGCCATAGTCAGCACGAGTGCACGACAACACGTGTTCTCATTCTTCGTTCCTAGACGCTGGAATCAAATAAAGAAGAAACCAAGCCCTTGAAACATTCTGCACCTTCGATTTCCTATGGATATTAAGCACACGCATAACCAAACGGCACCATGTCTAAAGTGCAATAAGCTAGTGGTTTACAGAAACCTGCAGAGACACATGAATGCCGTAAACCCCGAGAAACCGAGAGACATAGGATCTAGCGGAGCGGATCTATGTTTGCGTCGCTCATCACGGGTAAACGAGCTCAACCCGCGCCTTCAGCAAATATCGAGATGGCAGAAATGCGTGTGGTGCCTACTCAAGAAGAACTTGAGTCAGTAGACAATGCCCTTCGCGAAATTCGTCAACGCATTTCGACTCTTCAACTTGATGTTTCTAGGCTGCCCAATCGTGTCGCCACGAAGGTCAGCGAGATCCAGCAGTCGTTGTCGACGACGATGGTTCCGTCAACTGCAACGACTTATTCAGACTCGCTTCAGCATCCCGCCGCTAAAGCCATGCTGAAAGCGGATACAATTTCCACTCTATACGTCGAGTGGTGGAATGGACCTGCCCAATCTGATTGTGATGGCTTTGTCACGCGTGTCTTGAATAGGCACTTCGGATCTGGTAAACCATGGCACTTTATAGAATGCAAGTATCTAGAGATTCGGCAACTGTGGATCGCTTAGACAAAGTGAAAAGTAATTTTCCATTTTTAGTTTGATGTGGCATATTTTATAATGGCATGGACCAAAGAACACAATCATATTTTCATCTCACACCTCATACCACAAGCATTGCCTTTGACTTTCAAGAATTCCGACATATAGGAGATTCCTTCCTTACCATGATGCATTAATTATCCTTTAAGAAAATGAAGGATTTTAGAAAGAATATTATATTAAAAAAGTTCGCCTGCGGCGGGTATTTTTTGGGAGTAATTCCAGCTTACGCGCGAGTAATTTCACAATGGGTTGCAACCTACAAATGCATTTACTGGACTAGGGAGAGGGCCCAAATTCCGGACAAGGATTTTGCCCCCCTAGCAGCACATCGTAACGTGTAGGGGGGCTAACCCACCCCCCTAGCAATTTACCCCCCCTAAGAGTTCCCTTAAGTGTGTGT
The DNA here is from genome assembly GCA_001247695.2 of Cymbomonas tetramitiformis. Lineage (NCBI taxonomy): Eukaryota > Viridiplantae > Chlorophyta > Pyramimonadophyceae > Pyramimonadales > Pyramimonadaceae > Cymbomonas > Cymbomonas tetramitiformis. Next base: position 7,146 of record LGRX02007677.1, read on the forward strand.
TTTTCGGAAATCCTAGGGGGGTTATACCCCCTCCCTAGCAACACGCTTTAACGCCTAGGTGTTGAACCCCCCCACCAAGACGTTGTCCGGAATTGGGCTCCCCGAACAATGCCCCCCTAATGATACCTTCTCACATTGTTCAGGTTGTAAGACTGCTACAACGGGAAAGACAGGTGTCATTAGCTAATGATACCTTTTTACACTGTTCAGGTTGTAAGACTGCTACAGTTAGAGAAAAAAAATATGTCATTAGCTAATGATACCTTTTCACATTGTTCAGGCTGTAAGACTGCTACAGTGGGGGGGAAAGGTGTCATTAGCTAATGATACCTTTCCCCACTGCTCCGGGTTGCAAGACTGCTACAGTGGGGAAGACGGGTATCATTGGCTAATGATACCGTTTCACACTGCTCAGGGCTGCAAGACTGCTACTGTGCCGGGGCACTAGACTAATATACTCATAAGTTGTTTTTGTTTGAACATGTAAAGGTATAATATTCTTTTTGCATTATACCCCTGGAACAGGGCCAGATTAGTTAGGCGTTAACGTTCGTTACGATCTGAGTTCTGAAGACTGTACACTTCTCAAGTGCTCTACTTATTGCAACTCAGGCAACTCGGTCCACCGACCCAACTTCGTACCCGATGTCATATCACGATGCACCGTTCGGTTCTGACCCGATCATATCTCGATTATTTCCATTTCTGATTCGATGCTACATCTTCAATTCTGACGTCTCGTTGGCGAACTATCCCGGTGACGGTCATACAGTACTATCATACTGTCATGATGTCATCGGATCACATTGTCAACCCCCAGACATCTGATACTCATTTTCATCGTCTCTTCAATCTGAACCCGAATTCAACCGTAGTCCGATGATCTGACCAAGTGTCACCATGACTATCATACGGCAATGTCATACTACTGTACTGGCATACTGTCATAGTGTCATATCCCGGACATCTGGTACTCATTCTTCTCGTATCCGCAAACCCAATTGCATGGTCAACGTGCAACCTCACGATACTCTTACGATGACTCAACTCCGTCAATCACGCAGTGCCTCCGATGTAGCTAGTTTCGTATGATGCCCGTGAACGACGGGAAGCCTTCACGCATGGATTGACAGAGTCCGCCGACGAATATAATGGTCATCCTAATTACGATATTGTAACTGTGTTGTATACTTCAAAGTATATGAAAACGTTATCATCCATCAACTTATATATACTCTCCGTCAGTTCCAGCCTCAGTCGGCATGCGCGTCCACCGGCAGTATCACCTTGTGACATACTGCGGCTTCAGCAGCCTTAGACGAACGAGATGCACATGTAGTGAAACAAGGCTGCTGCAATGCTTCGTCTAGGTCCTCGGAAGGTGCCAACTCATTGAACACCTGCATCACCGCATTCCAGTGAACAAACCAAGTAACACATTGATTTGTGTGAAGAATTTATTGACCATTCCTTGATTCACTACAAAGAGTTGCTGGTGCATTAATACGTGATGTTGGCTTTCATCCATTTCAAGCCTCGCAAAGGTGACCGCAACTCCTGCGAATAAACTTACACATGTTGGCTCAAAAGGGTGATGGAGCCAGCGCCACTGCAGAGGCCCCACATCCGCCCCTATGGTACAGAGATCAACATCACTCAGCTGCATGGCAGGATCATTACTCAATGTAACGGATGCCAAGAGGGTCTGATGCGTGTGAAGGTAGTCGCCAGCTCAAGCCGCCGGCTTCTGTCATTGTATTTAAACACGTGACCCTTTAATGTTGGCTTCTGCCATCTTATTTAAACCCATGGCCATTTCATGCTGGCTTCTGCCATCTTATTTAAACACATGACCCTTTAATGTTGGCTTTTGCCACCATATCTAAAAACATGAGCCTTTAATGCTGGCTTCGGCCATCGTATTTAAACACATGACCATTTAATGCTGGCGACTGGAGCTGGCAACTACCTTCACACGTATCAAGAGAGTGCCCAGATGGATGCACAACATTTGGCCAGCTCTTCACGTACCATCTCACAGCTCAAATCTTCGTAGTTGGGCTTCATATGCAGGGGCAGACCAAACTCGTTTGTGAAGAAATCTGATGAGTGCACACGCATTCCATCAAAACGTATACTCCCGACATGCGCTGCAACTAAGACATCGCATGATCCGTCCGGCCAGCAGGCAGATGGAGAGCGCCTTACCTTGGGTTGGCAGCTTGCACATGTTCACGCACATGCCCACACAGCCGCTCTCCTGCCACATCCACACGCAGCCCAGTGTACCTTCCTTAGGTTCTCAAATTGCGTTCGCGCCGAGGAACAACGTGCGGCGCCGAGAGAACACTGCCAAAACTATGGCACTGGCACTGACGGATACTATGGAGAACACTTGCACTAGACTATGAAGTTGTATATTCTCTATTTCGTCGACGCGTAGTATTGCCACAAATACTACGATTTTGGCCCTCAAAGCGGCCCCTTTTAGGAGCACTTCATGGTCGATTGGCGATCGCGCACTTAGTGTTTTTTTAAGGCATAGGCTCGATTGAAAAGTTTAAATTGGGTGTGGGGGTTTGGGCGTGGCAAGTACCATTGCGCGAGCCATTTACGGTGACACCCAAAGTGCATGAATCAAGCTAAAATTCGGCCTTGGGCGCAAATCGTAGGGTTTTCAACTTTAGACGCGTGTATACATGGCTTACACTTATCTATGCGACAAGGGGTGAATATATCTTGCATATATGATGTTAAAGTCTAAATTTTTTGTTTGTTTGATAACGTATGCCGCATATTCAGGCGAGCGGCATGTATTTACGTTAGTATTGCCACAAATACTACGTGGATTTGCTCCCTCACCTCACGACGCGTCTTGTGAATGACACCGATACCCTTCTCAAAATATGTGGGAACCCTTAAATAATGTTATGTTATCGTCGGTTATGACGTTCATGGTCCCACGATAGCGGGATACACCTTCTACACCTCATTTTCGAGTCCTATGATGTCGAATGACATTATGGCCATTATCGCGAATACCTACACAGGCAACTTTTTGAAGGTATAGATTTGGGTATAGTGCCGTAAGACACCACATACCCCTTGAAACTGCGGTATCAAAATTTTCGGTCCTCGAAGACGCTTTCATCTAGATATGCCGAGCTATGTAGAGCATTTGTGATAATAATGGACGTTGTGGAATGCTCAGACCACAATGAAATGCTAGTATTCCCCACAATACTAGCTTTGAGAGACACACAAGCATACATTGTGCGTATTCTTTTGCACGATATCTTGGACCTTTACCTCAAAATATCATATTGACTCAACTTCGTGCGATATAGGATGCTAGGGTGCCCATTGGGATGATTCCTAGCATGCTACTTGTGTATACGTACTAGTACGCTGTCTGCGAGATCCTGGCACCTTCTTAACACTCAACCATGCACCTCAAATGTCACAAAGTGCCCGGTCGGTGGTTCTCGTAGTCCAAAATATCATATTGAATCATGATCGTGCGATATAGGATGCTAGGGTGCCCGTTGGAGTGATTACTAGCATGCTACTGGTATAACCTACTAGTCGACAAATATACAAGAAAACTAGTACTCACCCAATGTCCATCGAGCGGCGCGCGCGCGACATCGAGATCGATCGATATCGCTGGACCAGAAATTTTCAGACAATTTTTAGGTCATAAATATGCCCCTCAAAATAATACGTCAATCAAGATATTATCATATTTTCATATTTTTCGCGAGGCGATTTTCTTGTGGTATTGTGGGAAATACTACAAGGCCCCATAGTATTTCCACAAATACTATCGACGAATAGAGAATATGGCCTCCCACAGTGACACCAGCCGACTAGCAATCCCCTAATCGAAAGTGTGACTCCGAGATCTTCGAATGGGAGCACCCTCACATGCGCACCGGCTGCTTGACCTGGGTGCCCTATGCACACCCGCTGCTCGCTCGACTTTCTTACCCTGCAGCCGGGCTGGATATGAACAGGCGCGGCGCGTTAGGCCTCTCTGGTTTGAAAAGCTCAGGGTATTGATACCAACTAGCCGCCGCTTAAAGGTGGGTTCTAGAACTAAGCTGCAATGTATATGACCCCCCTTCCTCCTCCCCCTCGAGCCTCTAAACCTGGAGGGACTCCCCAGGGCAGCGCGCACCTGTAGGTATCGACACCGCTTGATCTTGAGGGCTGCCTTGGTGGAGGCCTGTGGGGCGACGCCAGATGTGGTGTCCGAGGTGGCATTCGGCACGGGGATGCGCTCGCACGGGCCCACCATCCACGAGAACACCTCCACGGTAACGTTGGCATTCATCTCTGCCGCCCATCTGCAGTTCCCGCGCGGGCCTGCATTATCTAGAGATGCACATGGGGAGCAACTATTGCCCAACCCCGGAGGTCGACGCTGACAAAGGCTGCGGTGTTGGACTGTCTGGCGGCTTTCCATCAACTAAGCTCCATGGCGCGAGCAGTATCCCCCCAACTCAACGTGGCACCTGTAGTTACCAGGAGGACGTCCTAAGCTACCCGCTGCCGCCGATCTTGCTTGCCATACTTAGGCTTTTCTTCCAAACTTAGGGTTCCTAGATTAAAGGGAATACCTGCCGGTGGCCGTCATTTCTGAGTATTCAGTTTCGGCGCAAAATGGTGAGCAAGCAGCCGGCTTCTTGGCCCATGATGGCAACGCTGCTTGCAAGTATCACGAGAGTACCGCAGGATAAAGGCATCAACATATGTGCATCGATCTCGAGCTGTGATACATCCTGCCACTTCTCGTGTTGCAAGGGGCGCCTCGCAGCAGGTGATGCACCACAGTTTGTCCGATGAGAAACGCACTTGGCCGGGGGAATGATCCGACGGATAAGGAATGGCAGAGTGGGAGGAAGGAGGCTCTTCAGCAGCTCCACCACGCTCTGGCGCTGATCCTGGGCGCTCTGCGCAGAACCCCTCTTATCAACCTCACCACCCAATCTTCCACCTCCGCATTCGCAGTCCGTTGGCATCCCCTTGCTAAATTCGAGGGTGGCAAGATGAGTGTCCGGTGGTGGGCGCATGTGGAGATGCGTAAAACTTGCTTAAGCATCACCTGCTGTCGCAAGAGGTTGAAGGATAAGTCCACGAAGTTGTCATATGTTGCTGCCTGTGGCCCTTTTACGCCTGCTCCCCGTCCCTTTGTCAACCTCCGGTGCCTGAGTCATCCAAAAGCATTCGTACGACTGGACAAGACTGCACAAAACGAATCAGAGGGGGTCTGCCCAACACGGTGTACATGGGGCACGGTGTCGCACGTTAAGCAAGGCATGCTACAGCTCATTGTGCGAAAATTAAACCCAGGTCTGGCTGGCAATTACATATTTATGTTGGCTGGAGGAAGTGGGACGTCAGGGGTGCAGGCGAATGTAGTGAGAAAACGTGAGTGCGGGTGGAAGTAGTGCGAGTTTGTGAGTACAGTGGAGGTAGTGCGAGGTCGTGAGTGTGGGTGGAAGTCGTGCTTGAGAAAGGAACTGGATGAGGCACAGACCCGCAGCTTCTGCCAACTTCCGGCAGAAGATCCAGATGAACACTTTATCCAAAAAGGAGTCCTCATACTTTGCCGTGAGACCGCTGTAGCTTACTTTCGACTGTCTGAAGAAGGAGTACCGTACCTCACCATCGCCTTCCGGAACTGTCTCTCCTTCAATTCCTATAGCAAACTTCCTAGCTTTTGGTCAGCCGCAACCAGCTTTTCTCCATCCGCGTTGATAGTCTCCGTCGCATCAGCACACCAGAAGGGCAGCAGGCATCCGCAGGTGCGGAGGCCCGCGCCAGCCTCCGCTCCAGGTGGGGCTTCCCAAGTTTCAGCAACGACAGGATGATCCAATTTTGCTTTGATATGGTGCGGCATAGCTTCTTGAACTAGCACAGGGTGGCGGTGAGGCTTACCTCGAGGCACACGATTGTCGTCAACTTGCCCAGGGCGTGCAGCTGCCCTGCAGCTCTAATCTCCTTGTAAGTCAGCATCCAGCTCACCACTTCATATTCGAATACTTCAGACTCCTAAAACACTTTTTCAGACCTTGATTTGTAGACAAAAAGTTGCATACGTCGTGAGAAACGGTCGACAAGTTGTTGGGCTGACTGCTTTGAAACAGGTTGTGTAGACATGGAAAGGGGGGCACAATAAACATCGCGCACCCGTCTAATGTGGACATTGATAAGGATTCGATATGTTCCTGTATCAAGAAACCAAAATCACGACACTCAGGTTTTTACCTGGGGTAAAAAATTGAGTATGATTCTACAGTAACTTTCATCATCTTACATTGTGTGCGGACAGCCCCAGGAGTTGAGAATACAACCTGTTGCTCTTCGAAACAGCCGTCCTTCGCCCTAGAGCACACTGTATGGCTCTTGTTTCTGGGCACAGCGCTGACAATTCCTGGGTCAGACTTCTGCTTTGAGAATACAAAAACAGCGGGCCGCGTGTGCTTGCATTCAAGTGGTCTTTTATTCTGTGCATCCGCTCTACGTGAGGTCATCGGCTATGTTGGGAGCTGTGCTATTTTCTGAAACTTTCGAACTCTAAAGCCATCGACGTTCCATATACAGACGACACAAACATTCAAGTGGCTGTATATAAGTCAATAACTTTGAGGAACGCTTATTAGTCGTTTAATAACTCAAAGTCAAGACTTGATAACTTAAAGTCGTTTTTAAACACGAGAATAGCGTTTCTCTTGGACTCTGGCAATATGTGTTCAACCGCATAAAACTACGGAGCACCATTTGCTTTGAACACCGACCGCAATTTACCAAAGCAAACAATGCGCATAAATTTGCACAGAGAAAGCTAAGCGTGTTGCGGTTGCGCATTATCGCCTTCGGAAAGGACGGCTATAACGGTCGAATTCTTCAGACAGTGCCGATTGGAGCTTGTGAAGTATCCAGTAAAGAGACACGGATATTGTCATCACCTGGTTGGCCGCCTACCGTTCACCCAAGCCCATCCGCGAACACTACAGCGGCGTGAGACAGCTACCTGCCACCCCCGCTCTTGATAACCAATACGAATTATCATAAGCAGGTCTACAAGACGAGCGCTTGACGAGTTGGCTAGCTCACCTTCGAACAGTTTTGACATCCTCGACGATAATCGCGCAGATGTTGCCACAATATATCTGCACGTCTATTTTTCTCTGGCTGGTATGTTGTGCATGCACCCGGAGCCGACGCGATCATATTGTTTTCTTTACAACGTCTCGTATACCAACGTGGGTCATATACGTGCACTCGGGCGAACACTGTCTCGGTCACCACTGCGAAGTTTCGAAGTAAACGCTGCTCCTAACCCGAATTTCACCTGTAAAAATCAAGACCTGCTTACAAATAGAGTCTATGGAGCAAAGAATATATTGTCAATTGTGACGGTTCCGCTGTAGATCTGCGTCAGGCCGATCTGTCTTTCTAGCTCTAGTTCTAGCATAGCCGATAGGCGTCTCACGTCAGGATGAGCCCCACTTTCACTCGTGTCGATGTTGGTCGGGACTCGGGAGTCATAGTCATGTCTGATGTCATATGTCACAGTAAACCCTAAATCCGTGGTGACGATGACGATGACGCGTCATGACGATGACGCTGCGTGCGCTGCTCGTGATGACGGTGCGGTGGCGCAGCTCAGCGGGGACGGTCAGGACGCCGCGCTCGCCGGCATGCCGATAACTCAGTCGATAGAGCATAGCCCAGGGTGTGTATCTTACCCTGCCGGGCCGGCCCGGGGCCACTCGTGGAGCCCCCGGAAAATCGCGCCGGGCCGCTGCCGGGCTGCTTATAAAAATGCGCCGGGCCTATCGCGCTTGAGGGCTTTCCCCACGTTACATCTGCCCAAAATTATCCGGCCGTTGCCGGGCCCATGCGATTTCGCCAGATGCTCAGATGGCTAGAACCCCCGCTTTGCTAATAATCGGCGCGTTTTTGTTGTCCATCCGAATTTAGATGAAGCCCTGTGATGAAGAAAGAGATATACAGTACTCACTCGTATTTAAGAATATCTTAATTTAAGAAATTCGGGCCGGAAGAAATGCTAAAATCCTTTAGAATACGTGCCCCACCTCAAATTGTCAAGCCATATTCTTAAATATTGATCGATAACCGAGTTAAGAATAAATGGGCTATAAATCTCAAGAAGTATTCTTATTTCACAAGCGTGTGTATGTGTTTAAGAATAATATCCCGAATGCCCAGTTTTCTGCAAATGAATTCGTTTACGGAATATTACGCCTATGCTTACAAACGATATATCAATCTGTGCGTCTATGAAAGACCTATTCGTGGTTCATTTTTCAGCCAAAATGGCCAAGAATATCAAAAGTTATGCTCATTCCGAGCATTTTCGGTTATTACACTATAATAACACTCGCGTACGCTGCACAGTTTTCTGCAAATGAATTTGTTTACGGAATATTACGCCTGTGCTTACAAACGATATATCAATCTGTGCGTCTATGAAAGACCTTTTTGTGGTTCATTTTCCAGCCAAAATGGCCAAGTATATCAAAAGTTATGCTCATTCCGAGCATTTTCGGTTATTACACTATAATAACACTCGCGTACGCTTCACGGGAAGCTGATTTCCCAACGTATGGAACTGCTTCTCCCTGTTCACCCCTCGCCGTGTGTGTGACGTGTGACACCCGGATTAGCCGTGACATCGATCCGTGACACGCTGGTTAGCCTCCAGCGTTAGCCTAACTTATCAGTTTATGTTATCACCGTTCCGAGCACCCGGCCACTGCGTGTTTAAACACTTTCTTTGCTAATATATTTACCCGTTACAATATATTGCAAAGATCATTCTTCTATAAGGTTATCGGTCCCGTACCGCTATTAGTGCTCACGACATTTACTCGCTTCGGCCTCATCGCCGATTCTACATCCGTACTTATCCGTTCTAATCCGTCGACGGTTTAAGAACATCTCCGTTACCGTCTTTACCGTTCGAGTACTCCGCCTACCGTTTGTGATTGGTGGTTTGCTTTTCCGTTCAATAATGCTTATCCGTTACCACTTCCGTCTGATATTCGGCATCTTACTTCGTTTCCTATCCGTCGGTGTGAAGACATCTCCGTTACCGTCTTTGCCCGTTCAGTGCACCCGCCTACCGTTTGTGATTGGTGGTTTACTTTGCCGTTTCAAATCCCGCTCTTATCCGTTTCCAACTTTTACCGTAAATTGACATCTTTGCTTCGTTCGGGCGTGTCTCCCCAACGTCCTTCAACACTCTGGCCAGCAGCGCCTCTGCTGCCGGGTGACTGGTTTACCGTACGACGTTTTTGACGTCACCACCGTTTTCCTCGTCGAATTCTACCCCAATTTGACTTCTCCATCGCTTGATTTGGTTAATTTTTCGAAAAGTTACCTTTCACCCACAAAACCCTATCGACGCGCCTTCCAGATTTTGCAGCCGCTGGCATCATGGCCTCGCTACGCCAGCGTGCGCGCATGGCCGCAGTTCGGTCTGCACTGGACTTGCTTCGACGACAACATCTTCCCTTTGACTGTGGTCTGGTGGTGCCTGGTGGTGCTTACACACCAAGCACCAAGCTCGAGTCCATCGCGTTCGCCATCAACAACGAGTGCTTTGACTCCTTCGACTTCGTCCCTCCACTCCCTTCGCCCTCGCCTTGCACCCCACCTCTTCACCATCTAGTGGTGTGTGGTGATGTTGCCACGCCCACTTCGCCCCTCTCCATCATCCCTTTCGAGTTCCTCCCCATGGCCTCGATCGCGTTCCCTCACCGCATTTTCCACCTTCCACCTCCCTATCCCCTCTTCAGCGACGCATTCGCTCTGGTGGTGCCAGGCCGCTTTTGGCTTTGGCACCGCGTGGGCATTGGCTGATTCATCGTTTTCGTGGCGCTCGAGGACTTCTGCAATCAAGAGCTCCGCCGCCGCCATTCCGCAAGCACTTGCAATGAACCGTGCACTCTAGCCTTAGCCAATTCACTTGCTGCACAGTGCCCATGCTTGTTTACATCTAGTTGGGTCTCTGACTCCAGACATTAAGTGACATTGAGTTTAGGTTTTAGGGTTTGCTTGCTTCGGGATGTCCACTCACACCTTCGGGGTCGTGAGGTAGGTGGTGTCACGGGGAAGCTGATTTCCCCCCCACTGTATGGGGGCCTGCTTCTCCCTGTTTCACCCCTCGCCGTGTGTGTGACGTGTGACACCCAGTTAGCCGAGACATCGATCCGTGACCTGCTAGTTAGCCTCCGCGTTAGCCTAACTTATCAGTTTATGTTATCACCGTTCCGAGCACCCGGCCCTGCGTGTTTTCTTTGCTTTACTGCTAATATATTCACCCGTTACGAATATATTACCAGATCATTCTTCCTATAAGGTTATCGGTCCCGTACCGCGCTAGTGGTGCTCACAACATTTTGCTCGCTTCGGCCTCATCGCCGATTCTACATCCGTACTTATCCGTTCTAATCCGTCAGCGGTTTAAAGACATCTCCGTTACCGTCTTTACCCGTTCGAGTACTCCGCCTACCGTTTGTGATTGGTGGTTTGCTTTTCCGTTCAATCCGTACTTATCCGTTACCACTTCCGTCGAAATTCTGGCATCTTACTTCGTTCCTATCCGTCAGCGGTGTGAAGACATCTCCGTTACCGTCTTTGCCCGTTCGAGTACTCCGCCTACCGTTTGTGATTGGTGGTTTACTTTGCCGTTCAAATCCGCTCTTATCCGTTCCAACTTTTACCGTAATTCTGGCATCCTGCTTCGTTCCAGGCGTGTCTCCCCAACGTCCTTCAACACTCTGGCCAGCAGCGCCTCTGCTGCCGGGTGACTGGTTTACCGTACGACGTTTTTGACGTCACCACCGTTTTCCCCGTCGAATTCTACCCCAATTTGACTTCTCCATCGCTTGATTTGGTTAATTTTTCGAAAAGTTACCTTTCACCCACAAAACCCTATCGACGCGCCTTCCAGATTTTGCAGCCGCTGACATCATGGCCTCGCTACGCCAGCGTGCGCGCATGGCCGCGGTTCGGTCTGCACTGGACTTGCTTCGACAACGACATCTTCCCTTGGACTGTAGTCTGGTGGTGCCTGGTGGTGCTTACACACCAAGCACCAAGCTCGAGTCCATCGCGTTCGCCATCAACATCGAGTGCTTTGACTCCTTCGACTTCGTCCCTCCACCCCCTTCGCCCTCGCCTTGCACCCCACCTCTTGACCATCTAGTGGTGTGTGGTGATGTTGCCACGCCCACTTCGCCCCTCTCCATCATCCCTTTCGAGTTCCTCCCCATGGCCTCGATCGCGTTCCCTCACCGCATTTTCCACCTTCCACCTCCCTATCCCCTCTTCAGCGACGCATTCGCTCTGGTGGTGCCAGGCCGCTTTTGGCTTTGGCACCGCGTGGGCATTGGCTGATTCATCGTTTTCGTGGCGCTCGAGGACTTCTGCAATCAAGAGCTCCGCCGCCGCCATTCCGCAAGCACTTGCAATGAACCGTGCACTCTAGCCTTAGCCAATTCACTTGCTGCACAGTGCCCATGCTTGTTTACATCTAGTTGGGTCTCTGACTCCAAGACATTAAGTGACATTGAGTTTAGGTTTTAGGGTTTGCTTGCTTCGGGATGTCCACTCACACCTTCGGGGTGAGGTGGTGTCACGGGGAAGCTGATTTCCCCCCCACTGTATGGGGGCCTGCTTCTCCCTGTTTCACCCCTCGCCGTGTGTGTGACGTGTGACACCCAGTTAGCCGTGACATCGATCCGTGACCTGCTAGTTAGCCTCCGCGTTAGCCTAACTTAACAGTTTATGTTATCACCGTTCCGAGCACCCGGCCCTGCGTGTTTTCTGTGCTTTACTGCTAATATATTTACCCGTTACAAATATATTACCAGATCATTCTTCCTATAAACGCTGCACAGTTTTCTGCTAATGAATTCGTTCACGGAATATTACACCTATGGTTACAAACGATATATCGATCTATGCGTCTATGAAAGATCTATGTGTGGTTAGAACCTATTTGATACTAATTTGTTCAGCTTGGCAACCAGTTGGCAAACTTCAGAGCTGTAAAACCTATATGAATGCAGGAATGTGATGCTTATCCAAATACCCACATACCAGATATTGTTTTGTTTCTTATTAGTCAATATGAATATTGACAAACGGGTCAACCTTGGCAGAATATACACTTGGCAGAGTATCACTAACTATTCACAACGGCGTGAGATGCTCCTTGCCGCGCCTGGCATCTGCCCCTTTCAATACTTTCCCATTGTCTAACTTTAAAGTCACAAAACTAAAATAGTTGGTCTCAGTGCAACCCTGTTCACACTTGCCATTCTCAATTCCATGGGTGCAGCAAAATGAAAGCAGGATAGCATTCCCGAAGATGTCATCCTTCACTCTTGCCCCTGGCACCAGTTGCGCGCTCGCACCAGATGCGCTAGCGAGGTCAGCTGTGGCCACAACAACCACCTTCTTACCTCGACCTCTTCCAACCACTTCAGCAGCAACAGTGTCCGCGACACGCGTCATCTTCTTAAGATGAACCCAGCTGCCATAGCATCAACAAACAAATACGTATGCCAAAGTCGACTAGCAGATTCAACGCAGCACGTTTCGTTACAGCACGTCGATATCGCACGCAAGCGTACCTCTTGCACAAGTTGTTCCAAAACCAAATCGCACAAGGTGTCGTCGTCCAAAAGTGAACTTTGATGCGACTTGCCCGTCGTGGGAACAGGCTCTCCACGATGGGCGTATAAGGTATGTGATGCCGGGGCTCCTGTGTTGCCAAAGCTACGTCCCTTACACATCGGCCACTTACACGTATAGTCTCTGAGCTCAAAAACTGAACCAGGCAGTGCGCTTGGCTGGATGCCGATATACTTCTTCCCTGCTGTAGTGGTGACAGTCACTGGTCCTAAAAAGTGGCTCAACGTTGGTTGCCCTTTTCCTACGGTAGCGCGAGCTCTGGGTCTCACAGGTGGACGGGCTTTCGGTGGTTTGCTTTTTGAGACGACTGTAGTTGCTCGCTTCGGTTCAGTGACATTCACCGAGGGCTTGGGCTCCGCGGCGTGCGTAGGGAGTTGTATCGGGTCGGGTTGGGAAGGGGGCCCTGCCGGCGGGGTGTGCAAAACAGCGCTGATCACTGAGGCGCGCAACTCTTCAAATTGAAGCTGCCTTATTAATCCATCGGTAAAATCCTCTTTCAAAAGCCGAAGCTTTTTCCGTGTTTGGTCGTCCATAATTTGTATTGTGTCAAAGTTTTTGTGTCCAAAACTTGAGGCAGCCGCAAAGCTTTGCAGTAATCGCGAAATTAAGAATATTCGAGGCGTTCAAAATTTGGTTGAATTTTAGGAATATTTATGCCGATTCCCATGTTTAAGAATATGTGGGCCAAATCTACCCATGTTTAAGAATGTGTGTTAAGAATATATTGTCCGAAATTCCCCAAATCCTTAGAATACGCGCCCCACCCCCAAATTTCCCAAATTCTTAAATACGAGTGAGTACTGTATATGAATATATATATATATAACTGCAGGGGCGGAAACGGACTACGTTCGGGCTTCCGGTAGTGTGCTAAGGTAGATAATAAAATACCGGATAGTGTTTTATTGTCTATCTGAGGGACAGACAGACAGGCTGGCAAGATGCAAGTGACACTACACGGCGAGGGATGACAAAGGAAGAGACAGTCACCCCCGATTTATGGGGGGGCGAAAGTCAGTCTCTCCATGACACCACCTCACCCCGAAGGTGTGAGGTGCCACGATGCCAACTTGCCAGGCCAGGCCTAACATCCTACGGCAGGCACGAAGGCAAAACCCTAAGGAAACATACATCATGTGAGACCCATGGGGTTCTTTCCAACCCAACGAGCGGTGGCTCCGCCTGCGTTGGTCTCTAGATGCGTGCTCTAGGGGCTTATGCCCATGCATGTGCTGCGGGGATAACTACTCCCGCAGACCGACCGCTGACACTAGGCTCCAGCTGTCGAGGGTGGATGGCGGCGGCGTTCTCGATTGCGGAACAAGACGAGCGCCGCCAAGACGAGGTCAACCAACGCCCACGCGGTGTGGGGCAACGGCAGGTGGCACCACCGGAGCGCATGCGTCAATGAAGAGGAGGCAGGGAGGTGGAAGGTGAAAAATGCGGCAAGGGGGCGCGATTGTGCGAATGGGAGCAAGGTCGAGAGGAATGATAGGGAGGGGGAAGGCAAGTGCGATGGCACCACCAGGCACCACTAGGTGGCGGCCAACCGAAGGGGTGTGCATGGCGAAGGCGACGAAGGTGGAGAGGCGAAGTCGCACGAGTCAAAGCGCGTGTCGCCGATGATGCAGGTGTTGGAGTCATAATTGGTGCTTGGCGTGGAAGCACCACCAAGCACCACCAGACCATAGCCAGCGGCAAAGTTGCCGATGTCCTCGGAAAGATGCCAGGGCAGCACGAATAGCGGCCACGCGTGCACGCTGGTGCGCGGTGGACATGGCCGACAGCAGGCTGCAGAATTCTGCGATACCCTTATAGGGTTCCGAAGCAAAGACCCAACTTTTCGTAAAATTAACAATTTCAAGCGATGAAAAAGTCAAATTGGGGTGAATTTTGACGGGGAAGACGCCGGTGACGTCAAAAAAGTCGTGCGGTAAGCCAATTCTCCTGCAGAAACGGTGCTGCTGTCCAGAGAAGCAAAGGCGATGGAGATAATGTCGAACTCGTAGCTTGTGCGTACGCAAAAAGTTGTAGGGTGCCGGTGCTACCCCGCGCTCGGATGGTTCAACGAGCAAAATGTCCTCGGCCGCGATCGTCAACGGTGGCCAAAGATGAGGAGAGGCTGGTGCCGAATGTGCGAAGCTGGTGCTTGACGCCAAAAAAATGTTGCGAGAGGCGCTGGTGCAGCCCCAAGGACCAAAGCCGCCTACCAAATGCCACGAACACAATCCAAGTGGAACAGGCCCATAACCTGATGAAGAAAGAGATATATATGAGTATATATATATATAACTGCAGGGGCGGAAACGGACTACGTTCGGGCTTCCGGTAGTGTGCTAAGGTAGATAATAAAATACCGGATAGTGTTTTATTGTCTATCTGAGGGACAGACAGACAGGCTGGCAAGATGCAAGTGACACTACACGGCGAGGGGTGACACAGGAAGAGACAGTCACCCCCAATTTATGGGGGGGCGAAAGTCAGTCTCTCCATGAAAAATAAAACACTCTTGACGATCTGAGTTGATCAGTTGAGTGATCCCACAAACAATATAACAGGCTTTGTATATTTAAAGTATAGTCACATTTGTATAAACCTGCATGTGCATTGTGTAAATCGATCTGAAGCGATCTGGAGGGGGGTAAGGTTACTATTTACGGTAAGGTTAACGGATGACCATACCGTAAGGTCGACGGTAAGGTCGACCTTACATTACCGTCATTTTGGGGGGAAATTCGACGGTAATGTATAACCTTACCATTACGGTAAGGTCACGATAACCTTACCGTGACGCTAAGGTTATCGTGAGCGGTCCTACACCGCTGGTTTAAACACTCTAAAGCTGAGAGCTCTTTTTTGAGATCGACCAACGCAAGCCGATTACTCTGAACTCTATGTCTCTCTCTCTCTCTCTCTCTCTCTCTCGATCTGTTTCAAGGGATTCAACGGGTCCCCTGATGCAACCTGGAACGTGCACGTTGAAGTAGCCTCGAAAGTGCAATTGAAAGGCAGGATACTCTATGGACAAAAAAACTGAGTGTAAGATAGCCACCTGACGCTCGTTATCACAGCTCACAGAAATTTTGAGAATTACACTTACAACCTTCTATAATACATATGGAGTTTTATTACACATGTGTTACCAATCTGCTTCAGATTCCAAACGCCGGGTTTCGTTGTGACAGCCCCTGAGCGCGCATGTCCGAGTTGCGACGTCGCGCAAACGTTTTTTAAAGTGCAGCTTGTGGCCGCGTTTGCTCGCGGGTCGCTTGAAGCTATCCGAATGTGACAGAGAGGAGGAGATACACAAGCCCCCAAGGTGTAAGACTTCGTGGCCCTGGACCCTACCAATCCCCTGACTGCTCTTCAGACCAGTCGGCCTGAGTATGTCCGTACGTACCACTCGATTAATTTTGTATTGCCTTCAAATACTGGAAAGATAGCAAGTCTGTTGGTGCTAAATATATTTTTCAAGCAGTGGTTTGTAAAACAAAGGCGGACAGCGTGGAGGTTGAAATGTGGAGGCAGGGTTGCCAGGACATCAAGCATGCCCAAGGGGTGGTATTACGATCTAAACCAACAAACGAAGCACTTCGATCCGCGGGGCATTTTAAAGCCTCACCAGAACCGTCTTGTCGACGACAGCAAATCAGGTTCGTCCCAAATCGGGCGCGAGTCGCATTCAGCGTCGTGCGCTGTGGGATGGGTATGCCCTTCGACTCCGCCAGGGTGCTACACTCTGCCAGGGTGCCACATTCCGCCAGGGTGCTACACTGCAGCATCAAGGGAGTGTCCGATGAGGTGCATGGGCTGTAGTCATGTTCTCTTTGTGGTATTGCTGTCGGGTGTTTCCCTCCAAATGCGCAGTGTCCGGGGCTTGGGCAGCCACCCTCTTGGCGCTGCAGCTGGGCGGGCTTAGTGGGATGGCGTGGGGGGCTGAGGGGCGGCAGACGGCGGAAACGCTGCACCATCTGCGGCCGCCGTCTTGGCAGACGCTCCACAAGAGAAGCGCAAGGCCACCAGCCGCTACCGTGGCGTGTCCTGGCACAAAAACAATCGGAAGTGGTGGGCACAGATATATGCGAACGGCAAGCAACGAAGTGTGGGCTTCTTTGAGGACGAGGAGGAAGCAGCGCGCGCCTACGACTGTGAAGCCCGGCGCCTACGCGGCAGCGACGCGGTGACCAACTTCCCTGAAGGTGAGGCGTAGAACCAGCGGTGCAGAGGGGGGCGAGCGTGCGGTCAGGTGGGGATCAAGCGGGACACACTAGGAGCTACCAAGGGCCGCGGGGGAGCCATTCGTGTGCATCATGCAAAGGGCAGCTGGGTCCTCGGTTGTGCCGAAGCGGCGCTGTGCCTCTACGGCGCTGCAGACGCCGATGAGCCGCAGCACCGAACTGTTTGCACATGCTCCCAAAGAGTCAAGCCCCGCACCGCTCTATCATCCCCCTTGTCACGCCACGCCCCGCTCTGTCATCCCCATTGTCGTGCCACGCCCCGCTCTGTCATCCCCATTGTCGTGCCACGCCCTGCTCTGTCATCCCCCTGTCACACCATCCATATCCAACTCTGTCATCTCCTTCTCATGCCACGCCTCGCGTTATTATCTGCTTTGCCAGGACCCGCCCCGCTCTGTCATCCCCCTTGTCATGCCACGCCCGCTCTGTCACCCCATTATGCCACGCCCTGCTCTGTCATCCCCTTTGGCCATGCTACGCCGCTCTGTCATCCCCTTATTATGCCACGCCCCGCTCTAAGCCATCCCTGTCATGCCACGCCCCCGCTCTGTCATCCTGTCATGCCACGCCTCACTCTGTCATCCCCCTTGTCATGCCACGCTCTGCTCTGTCATCTCCCTTTGTCATGCGACGCCCCGCTCTGTCACCCCCCTTGTCATGCCCAGCCCTGCTCTGCCATTCTCTTGCCATGCCTCTTCGCCATGCCTCGCTGTGGCAGCGCTAGCCTGCTTTCCAGACAAGGCGTTGTGCGGCCTGAACTCGATGGGCTCCGAAGAGTGTGCCCAGAGGTCGCCTCGTGAAGAGTGGCGCCGGCTGTGGCGGCGCAGAGGCACAGCGCCACGCGCCGAGGGTTTTGGGGACGTTCGAGCTGGACGTGGACCCCTGGCCGCAGCGGGAGCACCTTCCGGCGGCCATGGCGTACGGCACCGCAGTGCGGAGCAGGCGCGAGGCGGTGACATACTCGAGGGCCGCCGAGGAGGTCCTGGAGAGGCATCTGAGAATGAACCCAGCGCAGCGCCAGGGGGTCCACTTCTGCGCGGGCCACCTGCGAAGGGGGCGGCCCGGCAGAGCCTCGTCGCACGCGCAGCACGCCGCGAGCGCCTCAGAGGGACGCCTTCAGCCGTGCACGTGCTGGCAGGAGGCGGCCCGGGTGGAGGCAGCGCTGCAGTGCCGGCGCCTGAGCCGCTGCGATCTGCCGCAGTTCCTGCGCGCGCTGATGAGCGGGGGCGCGCACTCCGAGCGGCGGGACGCGGTGGAGGTCCGGGAGATCGCGGACGCAGCGCACCCGGCGAAGGCGGCGGCGGACTTGGAGGTGGCGTACGGCCTGTTTGCGAAGGAGCGACTGGAAGCGGGGGAGTGGTGCCAGCGGTACAGCGGGGAGTGCTGCACGAGTCGCGAGGAGCTGCGGAGGCTGAACGAGGACCTGGAGAACGCCCGGCTGCACGCCTACACCTTCCGCTGCGACGAGGTGAACGAGCTGTGGCGGCTGCGGGGGGGGGAGCAGCTCGTCATGGACGCCACGGACCCGGCCGGGCGCAACGAGACCGCGTACATCAATCATGGCGGTGCGGAGCGCAGCAACGTGGGGATCCTGGGGGCGCTGGTGGACGGGCGGCCGTGCGTGTTCTTGTACAACCTGGTGGCGGTGGAGCAGGGGGAGGAGCTGCTGCTGGACTACGGGGGGGAGTACTGGTCGAACCTGGAGCAGACGAAGCTGTTGGAGGCCGCAGCGCGTCGCCGCAGAAACCTGGCGCTGAGGCAGGTGAAGTCGGAGGGCCTTGAAGAGCTCGGGATTGCGGAGACGGTCGCGCGAGGGCCGCCGGCTAGCGGGGAGGCCCTCTACAGGCAGCGCCTGACGGAGCAGCCATCGGAGGAGACTTGTGCAGACGTGCCTGCGATGCGACCCAGTCCACGGCGCGAGGAGCCGGGGGGGGATGAGATCTTCTGTGTGGCTTCTGAGAGCCGCGGCGGCAGCGGAGGTGAGGACGAGGCCGAACCTGTCGAGGCACAATGGAACTTCGTATTTCCGGATTCCGATTTCGCATTGCTCCCGAGCACTCTGATTGGCCGATGGAACGCATTGAAACAAATCTTGGATAAATATTTTCGTTTTCTTTTTGAAAAAGAGGGTGCCACACTCCGCCAGGGTGCCACACGCCGCCAGGGTGCCACACGTGGCCAGGGTGCCACACGCCGCCAGGGTGCTACACTCTGCCCGGATGCCACACTCCGCCAGGGTGCCACCCAAGCGTGCCACACGCCGACAGGTGCCACACGCCGCCAGGGTGCCACACTCCGCCAGGATGCCACACGTGGCCAGGGTGTCACACTCCGCCAGGGTGCCACACGTGGCCAGGGTGCCACACGTGGCCAGGGTGCCACACTCCGCCAGGGTGCCACACTCCGCCAGCGTGCCACCCTCCGCCAGGGTGCCACACTCCGCCAGGGTGCTACACTCTGCCAGGGTGCCACACTCCGCCAGGGTGCCACATTCCGCTAGGGTGCTACACTGCAGCATCAAGGAAGTGTCCGATGACGTGCATCAACTGTAGTCATGTTCTCTTTGTGGTATTGCTGTCGGGTGTTTCCCTCCAAATGCGCAGTGTCCGGGGCTTGGGCAGCCACCCTCTTGGCGCTGCAGCTGGGCGGGCTTAGTGGGATGGCGTGGGGGGCTGAGGGGCGGCAGACGGCGGAAACGCTGCACCATCTGCGGCCGCCGTCTTGGCAGACGCTCCACAAGAGAAGCGCAAGGCCACCAGCCGCTACCGTGGCGTGTCCTGGCACAAAAACAATCGGAAGTGGTGGGCACAGATATATGCGAACGGCAAGCAACGAAGTGTGGGCTTCTTTGAGGACGAGGAGGAAGCAGCGCGCGCCTACGACTGTGAAGCCCGGCGCCTACGCGGCAGCGACGCGGTGACCAACTTCCCTGAAGGTGAGGCGTAGAACCAGCGGTGCAGAGGGGGGCGAGCGTGCGGTCAGGTGGGGATCAAGCGGGACACACTAGGAGCTACCAAGGGCCGCGGGGGAGCCATTCGTGTGCATCATGCAAAGGGCAGCTGGGTCCTCGGTTGTGCCGAAGCGGCGCTGTGCCTCTACGGCGCTGCAGACGCCGATGAGCCGCAGCACCGAACTGTTTGCACATGCTCCCAAAGAGTCAAGCCCCGCACCGCTCTATCATCCCCCTTGTCACGCCACGCCCCGCTCTGTCATCCCCATTGTCGTGCCACGCCCCGCTCTGTCATCCCCATTGTCGTGCCACGCCCTGCTCTGTCATCCCCCTGTCACACCATCCATATCCAACTCTGTCATCTCCTTCTCATGCCACGCCTCGCGTTATTATCTGCTTTGCCAGGACCCGCCCCGCTCTGTCATCCCCCTTGTCATGCCACGCCCGCTCTGTCACCCCCTTGTCATGCCACGTCATCCTGTCATGCCACGCCCCGCTCTGTCATCCCCCTTGTCATGCCACGCCCGCTCTGTCATCCCCCTTGTCATGCCACGCCCGCTCTGTCATCCCCTTGTCATGCCACGCCCTGCTCTGTCATCCCCCTTGTCATGCCACGCTCTGCTCTGTCATCTCCCTTTGTCATGCGACGCCCCGCTCTGTCACCCCCCTTGTCATGCCCAGCCCTGCTCTGCCATTCTCTTGCCATGCCTCTTCGCCATGCCTCGCTGTGGCAGCGCTAGCCTGCTTTCCAGACAAGGCGTTGTGCGGCCTGAACTCGATGGGCTCCGAAGAGTGTGCCCAGAGGTCGCCTCGTGAAGAGTGGCGCCGGCTGTGGCGGCGCAGAGGCACAGCGCCACGCGCCGAGGGTTTTGGGGACGTTCGAGCTGGACGTGGACCCCTGGCCGCAGCGGGAGCACCTTCCGGCGGCCATGGCGTACGGCACCGCAGTGCGGAGCAGGCGCGAGGCGGTGACATACTCGAGGGCCGCCGAGGAGGTCCTGGAGAGGCATCTGAGAATGAACCCAGCGCAGCGCCAGGGGGTCCACTTCTGCGCGGGCCACCTGCGAAGGGGGCGGCCCGGCAGAGCCTCGTCGCACGCGCAGCACGCCGCGAGCGCCTCAGAGGGACGCCTTCAGCCGTGCACGTGCTGGCAGGAGGCGGCCCGGGTGGAGGCAGCGCTGCAGTGCCGGCGCCTGAGCCGCTGCGATCTGCCGCAGTTCCTGCGCGCGCTGATGAGCGGGGGCGCGCACTCCGAGCGGCGGGACGCGGTGGAGGTCCGGGAGATCGCGGACGCAGCGCACCCGGCGAAGGCGGCGGCGGACTTGGAGGTGGCGTACGGCCTGTTTGCGAAGGAGCGACTGGAAGCGGGGGAGTGGTGCCAGCGGTACAGCGGGGAGTGCTGCACGAGTCGCGAGGAGCTGCGGAGGCTGAACGAGGACCTGGAGAACGCCCGGCTGCACGCCTACACCTTCCGCTGCGACGAGGTGAACGAGCTGTGGCGGCTGCGGGGGGGGGAGCAGCTCGTCATGGACGCCACGGACCCGGCCGGGCGCAACGAGACCGCGTACATCAATCATGGCGGTGCGGAGCGCAGCAACGTGGGGATCCTGGGGGCGCTGGTGGACGGGCGGCCGTGCGTGTTCTTGTACAACCTGGTGGCGGTGGAGCAGGGGGAGGAGCTGCTGCTGGACTACGGGGGGGAGTACTGGTCGAACCTGGAGCAGACGAAGCTGTTGGAGGCCGCAGCGCGTCGCCGCAGAAACCTGGCGCTGAGGCAGGTGAAGTCGGAGGGCCTTGAAGAGCTCGAGATTGCGGAGACGGTCGCGCGAGGGCCGCCGGCTAGCGGGGAGGCCCTCTACAGGCAGCGCCTGACGGAGCAGCCATCGGAGGAGACTTGTGCAGACGTGCCTGCGATGCGACCCAGTCCACGGCGCGAGGAGCCGGGGGGGGATGAGATCTTCTGTGTGGCTTCTGAGAGCCGCGGCGGCAGCGGAGGTGAGGACGAGGCCGAACCTGTCGAGGCACAATGGAACTTCGTATTTCCGGATTCCGATTCCGACGAGGATCCGGCGCGGACATCTTCGCCTTCACAAGACAGCGACGTCCCGGTGCGCCCCATTGTTATTGCCCTAAAACCTACATCTTCGCCTTCAGAAGAGTGCGACGCCCCAGTAGACCCCATTGCCATTGCCCTAAAACCTACATCTTCGCCTTCAGAAGAGTGCGACGTCCCAGTCCTACCTATTGCCATTGCCCTAAAACCTACATCTTGGCCGTCAGAACAGCGCGACGCCCCCAGTGCGCCCCCATTGCCATTGCCCTAAAACCTACATCTTCGTCTTCGTAAGAGCGCAACGCCCCCAGTGCGCCCCATTGCCATTGCCCTAAAACCTACATTCGCCTTCAGTGAGCGACTAGTGCGCCCCATTGCCATTGCCCTAAAACCTACATTCGCTTGAATAGCGCGACGCCCAGTGCGCCCATTGCCATTGCCCTAAAAACCTACATATTCGCTTCAACAGCGGGACGCCCCCAGTGCGCCCCCATTGCCATTGCCCTAAAAACCTACATTCTCGCCAGAAGAGCGCAACGCCCCAGTGCGCCCATTGCCATTGCCCTAAACCTACATCTCGCTTCTTCAAAAGACGACGCCCCCAGTGCGCTCCATTGCCATTGCCCTAAAACCTGATTTCGCTTAAAAGAGCGCGACGCCCCAGTGCGCCCCATTGCCATTGCCCTAAAACCTACATCTTCGCCTTCAGAAGAGCGCGCGCGACGCCCCCAGTGCGCCCCATTGCCATTGGGCCTTGAAACTTGGCATCTTTGCTCTCCGTACACGACGCCCCAGTGCGCCCCATTGCCATTGCCCTAAACCTACATTCGCTCTTCAGAAGAGCGCGACGCCCAGTGCGCCCCATTGCTATTGCCCTAAAACCTACATCTTCGCCTTCAGAAGAGCGCGACGCCCCAGTGCGCCCCATTGCCATTGCCCTAAAACCTGCGCCAGCACAGTTGCTATTCTTCCCTCCCTGGAATGGGTGGCATTAGCATTGCACATTGTCGCTTGCCACCAAATTGTGTGAGATTCACTCGAACTTGAATCATCCATCACCATCCAAATGGTTTTTCATCGTTGGAGATATTCCCGCTGACATTTGATATCTTCGATGATTACACCGTGTGTTCAGAGCCCTGTGCTCCCTCCCGTGCATTGCCCAAAATCACCCCCACCTGTGACGTAACAACCCATCTACTCGTGGGCCGAGTGGACATGCAGCGCTGTGCGCACTGGAAGCGCACCAACACTTTGGAGCCGGCTCTGGACCTCCAGGGCTCAAGTCCGGCGACGCTTCCACCGGCGCATGCCGTACAGCTCGCGGCCTGCCTTGCACATTCCCCCCCCCTGCGGCGCTGTTGGCTGGCGTGCGGCTTGTCCCACATCTCAGTGCCGCGCCCGTCCTCCGCAATTGGCAGCGTTGACGTGGTTTATGGAGGTGGCTGTCGGGGCCAGCGGAAAGCTTACGCCTGCACCGCCAAACGTAATCAACCTGTTGGCCGTCGATATCAAGAGGACCTCACCGATGCGTGCAGCGCAGGGGAGGAGGAGGGGTCCGATGTAAACAGCGCGGGAGGGGAGGAGTCTTCTGATGCGAGCAGTAAGGGGGGGGCGGAGGGGTCTAATGTGTGGAGCTCGCGGGGGGAGGCGGAGGGATCCGATGCAAGCGACTGGAGTGTTGATGCAGGGCATGAGGGCGACAGGCGCCTGAGGGCCAAGCGCTGTTCCGTGCGGCCTCGGAAAGAGAAGGTGCCAGGTGGTATTTCCAAGGCGCACGTGGGCAACAGGTACCGTAGACGCTCTCAGGCTGCACACAAGGGCAACAGGCGCTGCCGGGCTGACGGCTGTGCTAAGGTGGCTCGACCGCCGACTGCATATTGCGTTGCACATGGAGGTGGCTTCCGTTGCCAGGCTGAGGGCTGCGCCAAGGGAGCTCGAGGATTCACGTATTGCGTTGCACATGGGGGCGGCAGGCGCTGCCCGGCTGAGGGCTGCGCCAAGTATGCTTCAGGGGGGACGTATTGCGTTGCACATGGGCGCGGCAGGCGCTGCCCGGCTGAGGGCTGCGCCAAGTATGCTTCAGGGGGGACGTATTGCGTTGCACACCGAGGTGGCAGGCGCGGCCAGGCTGAGGGCTGCACCAAGTCGGGTCGAAGGTTTGATGGACTCTCTGAGGGTGAGGCGAAGGAAGTACGCGCGTACGGACAAGCTGCACCATCTGCGGCCGCCGTCTTGGCAGATGCTCCACAAGAGAAGCGCAAGGCCACCAGCCGCTACCGTGGTGTGTCCTGGCGCAAAAGCAATCGGAAGTGGTGGGCAAAGATATTTGCGAAAGGTACGACACTAAATGTGGGCTTCTTTGAGGACGAGGAGGAAGCAGCGCGCGCCTACGACTCTGAAGCCCGGCGCCTACGCGGCAGCGATGCGAAGACCAACTTCCATGAAGGTGAGGCGTAGAACCAGTGGTGCAGAGGGGGATGAGCGTGCGGTCATGTGGGGATCATCATTTGTTCAGCGTCGCACGTTGTGGGATGGGTATGCCCTAACTAGACGCCGCCAGGGTGCTACACTCCGCCAGGGTGCCACACTCCGCGAGCGTTGCCAGGGTGCTACACTCCGCCAGGGTGCTACACTCCACCAGGGTGCCACTCTCCGCCAGGGTGCCACACGCCGCCAGGGTGCCACACGCGCCAGGGTGTTACCTCCCGCCAGGGTGCCACACTCCGCCAGAGGGTGCCACACGCCGCCAGGGTGCCGCCTCCCGGGTACCACCCTCCACCAGGGTGCCACACGTCAACAGGGTGCCACACTCCGCCAGGGTGCCACGTTGCCAAGGTGCCACACTCCGCCAGGGTGCCACACGCCGCCAGGGTGCCACACGTGGCCAGGGTGCTACACTCCGCCTGGGTGCCACACTCCACCAAGGTGCCACACTCCGCCAGGGCGCCATACGCCGCCAGGGTGCTACACCGTCAGGGTGCTACAAGCCGCCAGGGTGCTACACTCCGCCAGGGTGCCACCCCTCCGCTCAGGGTGCCACTCCGCCAGGATGCCACACGTTGCCAAGGTGATACACTCCCGCCAGGGTGCGCACTCCGCGAAAGCACACTGCCAAGGTGATACACTCCGCCAGGGTGCCACACTCCGCCAGGGTGCCACACGCCGCCTAGGGTGCCACACTCCGCCAGGGTGCCACACTCCGCTAGGGTGCCACACACGCCGCCAGGGTGCCACACGCCAGGATGCCAGATTGCGCTGCCGGCGTGGTAATACATTCCGCCAGGCTGCCATACGCCGCCAGGGTGCCACACGCCGCCAAGGTGCCTCACGTTGCCAGGATTCCACACACGCCGCCAGGGTGCCATACTCCGCCAGGGTGCCATGTTGCCAAGGTGGCGGCATTCGCCAGGGTGCCATGACTCCGCCAGGGTGCCACACGCCGCCAGGGTGCCGCCCTCCCGCCAGGTGCCACACGCTGCCAGTGCCGCTCCGCCCAGTGGTGCCACACTCCGTCAGGGTGCCACACTCCGCCAGGGTGCCACACCCACCAGGGTGCCACACGCCGCCAGGATGCCACACTCCGCCAGGGTGCCACACTCGCCAGCGTGCCACCCTCCGCCAGGGTGCCACACTTCGCCTGGGTGCCACACGCCGCCAGGGTGCTACACTGCAGCATCAAGGGAGTGTCCGATGAGGTGCATGGGCTGTAGTCATTTTCTCTCTGTGGTATTGCTGTCGGGTGTTTCCCTCCAAATGCGCAGTGTCCGGGGCTTGGGCAGCCTCCCTCGTGGTGCTGCAGCTTGGCGGGCTTAGCGGGATGGCGTGGGGGGCTGAGGGGCGGCAGACGGCGGAAACGCTGCACCATCTGCGGCCGCCGTCTTGGCAGATGCTCCACAAGAGAAGGGCAAGGCATGCAGCAGCCGCTACCGTGGTGTGTGCTGGCACAAAAGCAATCGGAAGTGGTGGGCACATATATATGCGTTCGGGAGGAAACGAAGTGTGGGCTTCTTTAAGGACAAGGAGGAAGCAGCGCGCGCCTACGACTGTGAAGCCCGGCGCCTACGCGGCAGCAACGCGGTGACCAACTTCCCTGAAGGTGAGGCGTAGAACCAGCGGTGCAGAGGGCGGCGAGCGTGCGGTCATGTGGGGATCAACCGGGATACACCAGGATCTACCAAGGGCCGCGGGGGAGCCATTCGTGCAAATCCTGCAAAGGGCAGCTGGGTCCTCGGTTGTGGAGCC
>LGRX02007677.1:36408-48061 GCA_001247695.2 Cymbomonas tetramitiformis
GCCATTCGTGTGCATCATGCAAAGGGCAGCTGGGTCCTCGGTTGTGCCGAAGCGGCGCTGTGCCTCCACGGCGCTGCAGACGCCGATGAGCCGCAGCACCGAACTGTTTGCACATGTATGGCGGGGCGCCAGCACTAATTCAGCATCTGGTCTAAATAGGCCATGTATATAGAATGTAATTCTTTCCCTAATGACCCTAGGATATTATGGGAGGTCATATCAGATGAGAAATTGGCCGCTGATCTCGAATCTGCAGTCAGATTTTGCGAATTATAAATATAAATATGGTGTAAATGCGATATAATGCAAGGGGGTGTAGAAGCGGAAATTCATAACAAATCCCATATCTTACATGGTCCTTCATCGTTCTGTGATACAGTGTTCATTTCATGGGCCAGATCGTGAATATGACTGTGGAACTGTATTTGATTGGCCAAAACCAGTTTGGATTCAGTTTGACATGCACCCGAATGATGAAAGATCACAGAACGCATTCTCCCGAGCACTCTGATTGGCCGATGGAACGCATTGAAACAAATCTTGGATAAATATTTTCGTTTTCTTTTTGAAAAAGAGGGTGCCACACTCCGCCAGGGTGCCACACGCCGCCAGGGTGCCACACGTGGCCAGGGTGCCACACGCCGCCAGGGTGCTACACTCTGCCCGGATGCCACACTCCGCCAGGGTGCCACACTCCGCAAGCGTGCCACACGCCGACAGGGTGCCACACGCCGCCAGGGTGCCACACTCCGCCAGGATGCCACACGTGGCCAGGGTGTCACACTCCGCCAGGGTGCCACACGTGGCCAGGGTGCCACACGTGGCCAGGGTGCCATACTCCACAAGCGTGCCACACTCCGCCAGCGTGCCACCCTCCGCCAGGGTGCCACACTCCGCCAGGGTGCTACACTCTGCCAGGGTGCCACACTCCGCCAGGGTGCCACATTCCGCTAGGGTGCTACACTGCAGCATCAAGGAAGTGTCCGATGACGTGCATCGGCTGTAGTCATGTTCTCTTTGTGGTATTGCTGTCGGGTGTTTCCCTCCAAATGCGCAGTGTCCGGGGCTTGGGCAGCCAACCTCGTGGCGCTGCAGCTGGGCGGGCTTAGTGGGATGGCGTGTGGGGCTGAGGGGCGGCAGACGGCGGAAACGCTGCACCATCTGCGGCCGCCGTCTTGGCAGACGCTCCACAAGAGAAGCGCAAGGCATGCAGCAGCCGCTACCGTGGCGTGTCCTGGCACAAAAGCACTCGGAAGTGGTGGGCACAGTTATATGCGAACGGCAAGCAACGAAGTGTGGGCTTCTTTGAGGACGAGGAGGAAGCAGCGCGCGCCTACGACTCTGAAGCCCGGCGCCTACGCGGCAGCGACGCGGTGACCAACTTCCCTGAAGGTGAGGCGTAGAACCAGCGGTGCAGAGGGGGGCGAGCGTGCGGTCAGGTGGGGATCAACCGGGATACACCAGGATCTGCCAGGGTACACCGGGAAGCTATTCGTGTGCATCATGAAGGGGGCAGCTGGGTACTCGGTTGTGCTGAAATGCTGCTTTGCCTCTGTGGTGCTTGAAGACGCCGATGAGCCGCAGCACCGCACTGTTTGCACATGTTCGCAGAGAGTCCGCGCAAAGGGGCTTCCCGATGGAGCCCCGAAACACTATTTTCTACTTCGGCGGAACCCTGTCAAGAGTACATAAAGAAGTGCTCCACCCCGCTCTGTCATCCCCCTTGTCACGCCCGCCCCGCTCTGCCATCCCCTGCCACGCCACGCCCAGTTCTGCCATCCCCCTGTCACGTCACCCCCGCTCTGTCATCCCTCTTCACGCCACGCCCGCTCCATCATCCCCCAGTCACACCACGCCCAGTTCTGGCATCCCCTGTCACGCCACGCCCTGCTCTGTCATACCCCTTGTCATGCCACGCCCCGCTCTGCCATCCTCTTGCCATGCCTCATCGCAATGCCTTGCTGTGGCAGCGCTGGCCTGCTTTCTGGACAAGGCGTTGTGCGGCCTGAAATCGATGGGCTCCGAAGAGTGTGCCCAGAGGTCGCCTCGTGAAGAGTAGCGCCGGCTGTGGCGGCACAGAGGCACAGCGCGGCATGCCGAGGGCTTGGGGCCCGTTCGAGCTGGACGAGGACCCTGGCCGCAGCGGGAGTACCAGCAGCCACTGCCGTGGTATGCGCTGGAATTAAAACTATAGGAAGTGGTCGGTACAGATATATGCGAACAGCGAGCAACGAGGTGTCGACTTCTCTGAGGATGAGGTGGAAGCAGCGCGCGCCTACGACTGATCACGTCGTCAAATTTCCCGGAAATCGATATTAGATCGAACCATGTCGATGGCCGTTTCGGTGATGACAGATCCATATGTATTTGGTAAATAGAAACTCTAGGACCTAGAGAACGATGCAGCATTCTAATAGAACGGCACAGGTATGTGATTCGGCGTGTACCTTCCAAAGTTTCCCCAAATTTTGGGTATCCCTTTATAGACCACATTCTTTCCGCGTGGTAAAAATGCATGTAGGCAGTAAGGTACCTTACAAGTCATTAGACGTTATAGACTATACAATAGAGTGCCAATATTAATCAACAGTTGCTCCTCAACTTATTGTCTTACAAGGGACATATCCCCGGGACAGTGTACACATACTTGTTCTATATGAATGGTATATGATATGCCTTATCATGATGTGTAAGAGCATGATGCAACTCATACCGTTACACTCTGGCGAAAAGAGTCCGCGCTGCCGATGTGATGAAATTAACACTCCGAATATTGCCGACCTTACCCATTGAGGCATCAGAGTTCCGTTGAAAAGACGACGGGCAGTACTGATGCCATCCTCTCTACATCCACCAGCGGCGCGGTAGAGAGCGATAGCATACAGCGACCAACATGTGTGTGCCTCAGTATGCGTCGGTGTCAATGTTCGTATCTGACATGACAGTTCTACGTCATACACTACGTTTTTTATGAACTTATACTACAGTAGTATACACATGTAAAATTTATGTTGCTGCTATCATGCATTTCTTAAATTTCTTAGCATTTTGGGGTTTCATTGTAACCAGGTTCAACCGAACAAATATATGCGGAAGATATATATGTGTGTGTGTGTGTGTGTTGGAAACGATGGCTGAGCATGGTTGGGTAACTGTAGTGGTGCACTCGGTGGTGCGTCGTCGTCGTCGTCGTCGGCGGCGGCGGCGGCGTGGTCGTCGTCTCACGTAATAGTAAATTCAACAGACCTCAACAGGGCGCAATAGTATATAGTATATACTATTAACATTAGTGACGTAAGCAATTGAAGCGAGGGGTGATGGTGGCGCATATATAGTATATAATATATACTATTAACATTAGTGACGTAATAAATTAAAGAGGGGTGATGGTGGCGCAATATATCGACGATTAAATGTCAGGTGCCCAATATTCCATGGCATAACTAAATATCAAATTTAAAGAGCAAGGGCGGGTAACCCATCGGTGACAGTCCGGTCCAGTCCAGTCCGGTCCAGTCTCCCTATAGCCATATCCAAAGCAGCAATCAAGACGTCGCGAGTGCACGCGATATACACATCCATATAAATGGCTCTCGATTCACGTGTGCCACCATACCAGTATCGTAGTATGCACGAATGACCTGATCATTCGTACATGATGTAGTTTATACATCGCGCCGCGGCGATTGCATGACATCATTGAAAGCGCATGCCACACACGACACCGTGCACATGGCAGAGTTGCATGTCACATGCGCAGGATACCGTATAGTGTGTCGACCGACAGCTATCGATGCGACGCATCATGCGTATGGCGGTCGCGATGGCGAATGCAATTGCATCAGGCATCGCGTCAATCGATGTAATTGCGCACTTGTCGCAGAGCGTGGTATTCGCGCGCGCATGCATGCGCGTTATGCGCCAGTGCATCAAATGATTTTAGTCATATGGCAATTTGCATTGAGGCGCCATCGCCATCGCCACATCCGCCATCCGGTATAATTATGGTGATTTACTTCACGTATCAACCGTCGCGTATATTCATTATGCGGCATATCCTTGGCTCCGGCGCATGTGCATGGTAGACTATCAATTCATTATGCATTATCGGCACGCGGGCCTCCAAATGGCGACCAGTCGCACGCATGCACCGTAGACGCATAAACGACACATCACTGATCATCCGGTGATGGGTCGATTCACGTCGATGCGTATCGATGCACTCACGAGATAGGATGTTAGTCCAGTGACGGCAAAAGTAGCCCTCCTCCAATCGCGCGAGCGGGATGCGCAAAATGTATGAATCTTCGGCGCTCTCTCATGTGTCCGGATGTTCGGCTCTCACCCACGCGTGACAATCGTATACGATTGTCAAGCTTTGGCGCTAGCTTCGGCTCTGACTCACGTGTGCCAATCGTATACGATTGTCAAGCTTTGGCGCCAGCCTCGGCTCCAACTCTCGTGTGACAATCGTATACGATTGTCAAGCTTTGGCGCTAGCTTCGGTTCTGACTCACGTGTGACAATCGGATACGATTGTCAAGCTTTGGCGCTAGCTTCGGCTCTGACTCACGTGTAACAATCGGATACGATTGTCAAGCTTTGGCGCTAGCCTCGGCTCTGACTCTCGTGTGACAATCGTATACGATTGTCAAGCTTTGGCGCTAGCCTCGGCTCTAACTCACGTGTGATAATCGTATACGATTGTCAAGCTTTGGCGCTAGCCTCGGCTCTAACTCACGTGTGACGACAATCGTATACGATTGTCAAGCTTTGGCGCTAGCTTCGGCTCTGACTCACGTGTGACAATCGTATACGATTGTCAAGCTTTGGCGCTAGCCTCGGCTCTAACTCTCGTGTGACAATCGTATACGATTGTCAAGCTTTGGCGCTAGCCTCGGCTCTAACTCTCGTGTGACAATCGTATACGATTTCAAGCTTTGGCGATAGCTTCAGTTTTCTGCCACCCGTGACAATCGTATACGTCAAGCTTACTAGCGTCGCCCCCCTGACTTACGTGTGTCCAACGTGTCTTGCTTGCAGATTTTGCGGTTGCTGGATCCAAAACTGGGAGATGAATGGCGGAAGGAAGCTCCGGAGTCCAAGAACTATCCGAAAGAATTGCAGCCTGTTCTTACCCTAGAGGCTGTAAGCACCTCGCTATCAGCCTTAGGGTTTGATGTACGATATTTTTTCTTTGTTCTTAAAGTGGCGAAGAAAGGAATAGCAGTGGATGATGTGGAGGAACGGAAGGAGGTATACAAGAAATATGGGATCAGTTGCAAGGGCAAGTTTTTGACTGGCACTGAGTTCATCACGTATTGTCATCGTCTTGGTTTCATCAAGGATGTCATCGAATCTACCAAGGCCAGGTTTGCCTCGCTGGTGGGTTGGACTGAATACCCAGATTGGTATGAACAAGGACAGAGTATCGAGGACGTCTATGATGAGGACGAAATGGGGGAGCCTATACTCCAACTAACTTCTGACAACCCTCGGGGACCCTATGAGCTTGATGGGGCACCGTACCGTGAATCGCAGCATATGACGTACGTGCAAAAACATATGTGCGATGTGCGATGCGACGCGATGCGATGTGCGATGCGACGCGACGCGACGCAATGTGCGACGCGACGCGACGCAATGTGCGACGCGACGCGATGCGATGTTTGATGCGACGCGATGCAATGCGCGACGCGATGCGACGCGATATGCGACGCGATGCGACGCGACGCGGTGTCGCGAATTACATCGAAATCGCCCGTGGGGTGTCTCGGGGGTGCGCGCGGGGGTGGCGGAGGGGTCTCGATCCGTCCGATGTGACACTTTCGACACCTTTTCGCTTAATATGTAATAGGGTGTTGAAATTCGAAATAATTGGCCTGGAAATCGTTTGGGGGTTTTAATTCAAAGCCCAAAGCCTTCCCCCCACCCGCCTTTTTCGGCGCCGAAGGCCAAAAGCCCCCCACACACACACTTTTGTCGGCGCCGAAGGCCAAACCCCTCCCCCACCTTGAAAATGATCCAAAAAGCCCTATATATAAGCTTTTTTTCAAATTCGGCCAAAGCCCAAAGCCCCCGGCCCCCGCCTTCGCGGGAGCCAAAGGCCTACCCCCACTTCACCACCCCGCCCCGCACATTTTCTTTTTTTTGAAATTCAACACCCTATAACAAACGGAACTCCCCATCGACTGCAATATTTTACCGCTGCGATATTTCTATCTATTCTTCAGAGCAATTCCGCCCCGTTTCGTTAGATGACTAAACCGCCGTGTCCACGCGGCATGAGCGCTAGACTCATTTAAACTTGTTTCGTGACGTGGCAGTCGTCGTCTGCGAACTGCACTGTGTACACAGCGAAGAAATTTGAATTAAATCTGTGAAATCTCCACCATTGGAAAGTTTTTCATCGTCGGTTAATCTGCGATGCGTGTAACGACATAATCCAAATAAATTGTATATTTATTGATAGTGGCTCAGAATACTGTGGCGCCACCATCACCTCTCTTTGATTTATTACGTCACACATGTTAATACTTTATACTATGCAGCCCCGGATTTGTGAGAGGGTGCAACATTAATTGCGCCACCATCACCTCTCTTTTATTTATTACGTTTGTTAATACTATATATTCGAATACTAGTGAGATATACCGATTCCGGTATACTCGAGAGTGGGCAAACAGGGTCGGCTCGGTATCGAATATATTGAAAGAAAATAGATAACGAATACTCTCAGAGTTTTAACTCCCAAGTCAAACCTAAACTCCGAACGGCTAGTGACAGATATGCCACTTGACACCCACGGGTCAGGATAGACTAGGGGTCTGCCCAGGGCCTACACCGGGACTCCCGAGAGGGCTGCCGGGCAGATCTCAGCAAATACTAGTATGTTGACATTGCGCCACCATCGCCTCTCTTTGATTCATTACGTCACGCATGTAGTTGTCGCCTTGGCTTTGCAATTGGGCGCCCCGATGCCTAATCTAGCCGATGTGCATACATGTGTATGTGGTGCTTCTATTGACCCCCTTTGGATACTACTACCTTGTCTGTAGCCGGTGTGGATGGGCTATCACGGCACATCATGCCGTTCGTGATGTGTTTGCATCTATGCTGAAGCAAGTCTTTGATCCAGCCTTTGTCATATATCATGGAGGATCGCAATCATGATGGGCATTCGCCTGATCGGAAGCCCAACATCACAGTGCTCAACCATTATGGACGAGGCAGACATATCGTGATTGGCGCCAGCCTTATTGCATTCCCTTGTCGTGCCTCGTATGTAGCTGCTCGGGAGCCACTGTGGGCTGCGGCGGTACATGAGCGAGCCAAGAGGGCATTGTACGGATCAATCTGGCCTCACACGCTTGTGCCTTTTGTGATGGAGTCTTTTGGAGGTTTGGGGAAATCGGCGCGGAAGTTCGTCGACAGTTGTGCACAGCGCAGGCAAGAGCGATTTTTTCAGGAGGAGGAGGAGGATGCAACATGGAGCACGCCGGCTAGGAGCTTTTCGACCTGTTGGTTGCAGCGGGTAGCGGTTGCCTTGCACGGCTCGCAGGGCTACGGATTTGCTTGCAGGGCTAGATGGGTGAACGCTGGGAATTTGTATGATGTTTTTCTAGGTAGTTATTTTGGCATTTGAATGAGTTTGTTTGTTTGCTGTGCCTTTGACATTTCAATTGTGAGATGCGAACCTTACAATACAGTTTCTGATACCCCTCTCTATATTTGAATATTATTATGTTAATACTATTATATTCGAAAACAATAAGCGTGTTCGATTTACAGGTTGGAATGATTGATTTTTAACACATTAATAATGCATTTTGGGGTAACTCGCATGCATTCTGTTGTATAAATGCAAGGGTTGCGAAAGAGACGTAGCGTGTTTGCTTACGGCGGCTGCGGAAGGCATGTCCCAAGGAGCACCCGAAATCCCAACCACCACATCAAGCAGATCACAACACGAGCGTGTTGGCGGTGCCCAATCACTCTTGCCATGTAATATGTGCAAGGCCCGGTGACTCAAACCCGAAATGATTTAGGCGATGGATTGTCCGCATCACCCTTTACCCGTATCGTCCACTCGATGAGACGTAGACCTAGCTGAGAAAGCCTGGTTACTACCATGCAGCAAGCCGCACGAAAAGTAATGGACACTCTTAGCAAGGCTCCCCTAGACTCTCAATCCCTTTCCTCTTAATCCGACTCGTTGTCCGCTTTGCTTTTGTATAGTCTAGTCAAGCTTACTGCATATCCTAGGTCATGGTGAGAGAGAATCGACAAGAGGCGTAGTGGAGAAAGCAGGTGATTATGCGATAATAAACGTTGCTGAAACTTCCAAGGAGACGCCGTTCCCATTATTAGGTGGTGATACCTTGTGTTTTCGGGTACTTGCCCCGGTCTTCTTCAATCATTGACCGAAAGCTCGGAGGCGGCCATTCACAACAAAGAGTGCATTGCAGTACTGCTATTCTCATATTCACAATATTAGCCCTTGCATGCGTGGTGCACAGATATGCTAACATTGATATACCTTCGAAAGTTGGCATGCGTCACAATCGTATAAGGCAAGGCGTTTACTGCAGATCAATGTTGTGGAACCATGATTGCCGAATCGTACAATAAGTCATTTTGACCACAAACACATATACACACAGAACATGCACTTTCCACATCAGTCGTTTTGTTCAGCTTCTTTCAAAGACTCTAATATCACGTCACTGTCTTGAAGCAAGAAGGCTGACAGGGAGGCCGCAATGCAAGCCCCAGCCGCTATTGTAAAGGAGATTGTGTACGTCCCAGTCATATCGAAAAGTGCCCCTGCACATAGAAAACACCCACATCCTCTTTGGCAAGGCTGCTGGTGGAAGAATTCTCTGTAAGTGCTTAACATAATCAATTGACAATTGCATGAAGACGATATGGTCATACTCAAACAAAAAAACAGGTACGACACGCCAGTGCTCTCGGTAGCAAAGAGACCACATACAACTGCACACCAACAATCTTAATTCCGAAATGCCTTCCCCGCGACTGCATCTCCAAAATGCGCCCTCCGATTCCGATACCCTCTTGCGGAGCTCAAAAATGTACCTCGCGTTACCCCTTTTGTCTTCGAGTATAGGCCCTCCCGTCCGAGTGCAAATATTCACGGATGATCATCGTACTATTCACATACTAACTGGATATGTGAGTCAAGCTCAAAGAGTCACCCAACACTCAATTCGTCACCAGCATCGGTGTAGACGAAATGGCATAACACAAAGTCATCCAGGCGCACTTCTTTCGCACCACCGTCACAAGTACCAAAAGGTACAATGCGGAACATTACATACAAAGACCTCTTACGTGCTTTTGAAAGTTTGTGAGAGAAAAACTCTAAGTCCAAAAAGCAAAGTCCAAGTCGCTATGGGATGTGTGAGGCAAGAACGCACGAGTACAGAGCCGCGGCATTCCGGCTGGCGGACACTTTGAATACACAGCGACAGGGATCGCGGTGGCACATTTCGATGCGACGGTCCTAGAAACAACTGAAGCACCCTTGCTCGATCTGTGGTGTAAACACTTTGAAATAAGGCAAAGCGCCGATTCAAGCATTGCACCTGTCATATATTTGGCATGCCTCAGAGATGACAGGGACACCGCACTGCACCAGGTCACGCCATGCTCTGCAGTCTGCAACTCGGAGTCGTCCACCTAAAGTACCTCTCCATGCACTCACCGGGAACAATTATCGGGTCAATATAGGAGGTGACCGCTGAGGAGAGCTGAGACCAACCACCCAGGAAGCAATGCTTCTAC
Source organism: Cymbomonas tetramitiformis (assembly GCA_001247695.2). Classification (NCBI taxonomy): domain Eukaryota; kingdom Viridiplantae; phylum Chlorophyta; class Pyramimonadophyceae; order Pyramimonadales; family Pyramimonadaceae; genus Cymbomonas; species Cymbomonas tetramitiformis. The sequence goes on from LGRX02007677.1 coordinate 46,216, forward strand.
AGAGAGACGCCGCCATTCCCCGTGCGGGCACACCCAGCTTACCCAGAGTCAGCTGCGCCCAATCGTTGCCCTGGGCCGGCATCATGCCTCCCCAGCATGGCGAGGTCCCCGCTACCATAGCGGCCTCCTGTAGTTGAGCCTGCCCGCCTCCTCAACCGAGGACAACCCCCGCTGCCAAAGGGTGTCCCTGCATTTCTGCCAATGCAGCGGCGGCTGCACCAAGGCCCTTTGCCCCCGACTGCCGAGCTGGCGAGCATTTCCTCAAGGCGAGCATGCCATCCGCTCCTCTCTTCGTGGAAGACAACCAAGATCTCGTCACCGGACATCATAATGTGACCTCGATGCATGGCGCCCTTCGCGTCCTGCTGGCCATGTGATCGCGACGATGACCACACATGCGCGACTCAACTCTGCTGCAATCTCCATCCGCTTTGCAAACATAGAATCTTGGCAGATCTCTTCACCCGTATCATATTCATAGGACATCTCTTCCACCTTGCTCTTTCAAGCCACTCGATAGGTTTCGACGCTCGATATCTGAGGCGTGCGATGCCCGTTTGTCTTCTGCTTCAATGGAATCAACGCTTGGAAAGTGTACCTCGCTATTGTACCGCTTTTTCCGCTGAACGCCTTTCACGCGCCACGGCGTGCACGCGCGCATCGCACTCCGCCCGAGCCAACGTCTTGAAGAAAACTAGGCAGACGCGCATGCCATCGCATCCGCCGCAAGTCGTTGTCGCACAGCTCGGGCGAGTGTGCTGGCGTCACCCTCTGCGGACAACAAATTGAGCAGATTTTGCCCCGGCGACGTGGCACATGCTGGTCCGCGTCCCCACAAGTTCAAAGGGAGGGGGTTGCCTCAGGACCCGGCGGGGTGAAGGCGCCGTTGGCTGCGCCTTGATCCTCGTGACTTCTTGGCCCGCATTGAGATCGGCGGTGGAGGTCATATCGTCGACCGACGCGTCCCACTTTGCCGCCGTGTTGTGGGACAGGTGGCGGCTTCCGCCGGCCGCTTGGCGACGGCGTATTGACCCACCGGGCTCTGTTAAGCCAGAACGAAGCAGGCCAAAGAGGCCATGCCCCCAAGGTCGTGCCGTTGTGCACAGTACGGCGGCAACTCGGCCGAAAGCTCGAGTCCACAGTGTGCTTGTGTTACCCCTTGAACGCCCACTTGGACGATGTCCAGCTCAGGCGCCAGCCGCCCCTTGACAGTCAGTTAGCTTTTTTGTTTGCCTCGCTGAGATGTGCTGCGTCTGGAGCTCGAAGGCAAGCAACCTCCGCTGCATCAACTCCAAGTTCCGCCAAATGAAGTGGCCGGGCACTGGCACAAACCGCCTGGTCATCGCAGTACCGGCGGACCACGTCGCTTGTCAGCTCCGCAGACATGGCTGCGCCGTCTCGTGGACGGCCTCCGACTCCAAGTGCGTGGCGTGAAGGCACGCAAGAGGCCCCGCACCGCATACTTCACGTCTGGTACCCCTCCCCTCGCAAAGAGGGAGGAGATGGTACCCTCCCCTCGCAAAGAGGAAGGAGATGGTACCCCTCCCCTCGCAAAGAGGAAGGAGATGGTACCCCTCCCCTCGCAAAGAGGGAGGAGATGATACCCCTCCCCTCGCAAAGAGGGAGGAGATGGTACCCCTCCCCTCGCAAAGAGGAAGGAGATGGTACGGACCTTCGGCTTTGTGAGGTTCCCCAAGCTCACGAGCCAACTCCACCTGATCTCAAAAGCCTCCCTGAATATTGCCTTGGCCTGGTGGTAAAATCTTTTGCAGCCAATGGAGCTGGCACGGAACTAGCCCGCCTTAAAGCCCGCCTTCAACCCGAGGTGCTCCATCCGCTGCGTGTG